>OMLF01022607.1:0-12038 GCA_900302615.1 Holocentrus rufus
GGGTTACGCCACGGTCCTGATTTCTCTTCGGCGGGGGGTCGCTGCTCCAGTAGCCTGGCACCAAGCCAAACACGCTGGCTTTAGTTTGTTATTGAAGGAAGGGAAAGCAATCAATCTGGAGGCTGGGAGGAGAGGAGAGTGAAGAATTATTTCTGGTTAGACTGTTTTTGATAAGTCTTCTGAGGCAAAAACACAATCACGGCTGTACGGTGCGAGCTCGCGACAGCTGCTTGAAAAGTTTTTCTCCATATCTTTCTCCGCACTCTTTTAGTAAGGTGTGTGTGACTGTGTGTATGTGTGAGCGTGCGCGCGTGTGTGAAATTTGCCGGACTCGTGTTAAAACTAAAAAGGTGTTCCTTCCTCAACTAGCGACAGATGTGTCAGAGCATGAGACGACATGAAGCTCTCTAGGGACTTCTTTAAGTGTCAGCGGGAAGCTTTGCCGCGCACACACACCACACACACTTGCACGCTTTTTTTTTTTCGTCAGAAGTGCTGAATAATACTGCTGTACTAAGCAGGCTGGGCCAATTAGGCCCGTTGGGACTGGGAACAAGCAGTACTGTGTGTATGTGTGTGTGTGATGCGTGTGTGTGTGTGTGTGTATGTGTGTGTGTGGACTATGCTTGAGTCATAGGCAGACGGCAGGACTGCACGTCAGAATATTGTCAGACATCTGCCTGCCTGCCCGCTACTGCGACACACACACATACACACACACGCGCACACACACACACACACAAACACAAATGCGCACGACATGACAGGAAGAGAGAGAGAGAGAGAAGGCAAAAGAGTGGCAAGACAGTTGGAGAAAGTGAATGTTTGGAGCCATGTGAGGACATGCTGCTATGCATACAAGCTAGTGGAGGATGTGACCTAGCTGCAGAGTGAAAAACAACTATATGGACTCTATGGGTGCTTTCCATTCGGCCAAAATATATCTTGTCTTCGACTCCTAGCTGACTCGATGTTCCAAAAATTTGCCACCATCATTAAGAGTGTTCCAAATCATTAAAGGGATATTGAGACAAACTGGTATAAGTTCCTCATCATTATCACTGCATGGTCTTACCTCCTGTGGCGGGGAAAAAAAAAATAAAAAAATTATATCCACTACAACAGAATACAATTTTCAATTGTATTTTCTTTTTATATATATGATCCCTTATTTTCCATTTATTTTCTATTTTGGATTTTACAGACTGCAGCAGCGTGCACTATGCACAGGAACCTGTTTGCATTTCATGATGCCTATCAGCTGTTAGCTGACTCTTCATTGCACACACCTGGCAGGCTGGAGGATACACAAGAGTATCCACAATGCAGGAGAGAATTCACCTCACTATACAAGCCTGCCTCCATACCATCAGAAATATGGAGGGGAAAAAATGCCACATAAAATCCACAGTTGCAAGTAGCCCGATCTATTATGTCATATATTCTCCAAAGTGCAATAGGAAAACCTCGATGCGCCTCTCATTCTGTGTTAATCATCCTCGTGAATTGTATTTGTGTGGGTTGCTATGGAATTTCCCCTTGGGGATAATACATTTTAAACCTCATTAACAGACTTTCATTGTCTGTTTCGCACATAATGTTCTTACAGCTAGATCTATGGTAATTTAAGGATATAAAAAGAAGTTGGCTTCATTGCTGGTGAGATGTCAGATAGCCTGCATGATCATCGCTTGACCCAACGATAAAAGTTTGCCAATTACACATCAACTCAAGAACTTTATTTGATTGCACGTGTTCAACCTGCCTGCAGTAGATGAGGCGTGTTGGGCATAGACATAGATGAATAAACTATGTGGATAAAACATGAGCCTTGATATGTGCGGGAGCAGCCTCATTGCAGCATCTCAAATTACACTTCAGCGCTAGGACTCTTCAATTCACAGGATTCGCTTCACTGGCTTCCTGTCCTTCTCACATCTTCTCGCTTCCCACATGACCTTTTACTGAGGAGATGAGGAGGAGACACGAGACAAGGAGATGAGGAGAAACCTTTGTAGAAAGAAATGCACCCGATGTAATTTATTTTATTTTACTTTATTTAACCTTCATTTAACCAGGCAAGTCATTAAGAACAAAATCTTATTTACAATGATGGCCTGACAAATGGCAAAACACCACCTGAGGGAAGGGGGGAGAAGGCTGAAAGATAAAAAGACAGGTAAATGCACAGTCAGTCAGTTCATCAGTCATGCGCTGCCATCTGGTTTGAGTTTCCCAGGTGTGCCCAAATCCCTGAATCCAATATCATTTTTCAAGCCAAACCTTCCTGTATCTGATAAATATAAGTGGCGCAATGACTTGCTAGCTGACAAGATATTGTTTATTGGTAAATGTGATATATTTTTAGACATAGGTTACTCAACTTATCAGCTACCAATGAACATTGGTTCCGATGAAAACACTCTCCTGATGTGACTTTTCAGATCTGGTCTCCAAAAAGATTTCTGGTAATATTTGCTTCATCTTTGCTTTCTATTTTAGTAATGCCAAATGAAAGATTTATTTGCAAAGCTTAAGGTATATGATGAGCAGAGCCTGTGGAAGGAAGGAAGAAAGTTACGGTGGGAAAGTCGAATGGAAAGAGAGAAGCGGTCCATACCATTCCTACCTTCCTACTGTCTTTCCTACTGTCATCAATATGACCAGGCCTACACACGCATGCATGCATAATGGATGTGGCGACGAAAAATACTTATTCTGGAGTTTGCTTGATCAAAGCTTCCTAGAAGGAGACTCTGGACCGGATTCATTTGTTTCCTACCATATCAGGATGACTCTCAAGACAGGGCTGTAGTACTCAAGCCCGATCTCGGACTTGAGCCCGGACTCGAGACAGGCCATTTGTCTCGCCAAATATTCTAGTTGGTCTCGGCCGAGTCCTCAAATAAAAGCTGGCACTCAGTTAAAAGCCAGGTCTCCAGTAATGGCTGGGGCCGTGGTCTGCAAATGTGAAACTGCACTTCAGCTTTATGTGACTTTTAAATGAAAAGGCTACACTTAAAGTGAACAGTATTAGCTAATTTGATCCTACAGTGTTGTTACACTGCTCCTGCTTTATGATCATTACAAATAATAGTGAAATTGATCGTCTTAAAATAGAAGATATACTGTCTCTCTAGTATCACAAAAATCATAATTTAAGGTAAGTAAGTGGTCTTGAAGCGGATTCTTTTTGGACTTGAACCTCTTTGGGCTCAGACCTGACTTGAGCTTGACTAGTCCTGGTCTTAACTACAGCACTGTCGCAAGATGCTGAAGTGAACATAAGGAAAGGAGGAGGTAGTGAAGGAAGGTAGGTGACATTTAAAAAGCAATGGGACAGACCCAAGGATTGAAAGAAGGGAGGGAAATGTTAGGGAAGGAAGGGAGGAAGAGACAAAGAAGGGAGGGGATGAGGAAAGATGGAATGAAGGAGTGGAGGAGAGAACAAACATGTAGGAAGATAATGTATGGGGCATGGACAGAAAGTAGGAAGCAAGGAATAAAAAAAATGAAGAGAAAAGGGAATAAGAGAAGAAGGGAAATGAGGGAGAGAAAGGAGGCAAGTTGAACTGACAAATTCTAACGAGGATGAATAAGCCCTGGGAGGCACAGTTGCCTGTTGCTTGTAGGCCAGTCATATCGCCTCCTATGGGTTTTCCTCCAACACTCCAGAAGGTTCCTCCTACACAACACACACAGCCTCACACATCCACTCGGCCCCGTCTGTGAGAACACGCACACACACACACACGCGCACACATACCGAGCACCACAATCCTCTCAGGAACTCAACAAATCCATTGAAAATAGTCCTCAGGGGGGAAACAGTCTGTTCTTTCACACATTACTACTCATTCTAAAGTACAGAAATCTGCTGCCTGCCTCACAATGACTCTACCTCTTTGTTGTTCGACATCACCACACCTTTATATCTGCAGTCTGTCTTGACTCATGCGTTCACTGCCTTCATTGACAAGTCAACCAATTAATTAAGTCCATTTAATAGCGTGTTACGTAATATCGATCCAATCACAATCGCTTTTTTAGGTACACCTCCTCATTTGCGCAAGCCGCTCTCTCCTCCAGACAGTGAGTAATGTGTGAAAGGAATGTTATGTATAAAGCATGCAGACAGGAGGAAGTTTGAAAAGTTCAGCTGCAGTTAAAAGTAAAACGAACAAGACAGGTAATTTAAGTTATGTTTCTTTAATGCGATCGATGGTTCCGACATCTCAGAGACATTCTCCTGGGATTTTGGCACTAAATAATAAGACACATATAATAGTAATAATTAGAATAATGGTGGTAATAAAAACAATTGTATCTAAGAATAAGAGATATATATCTTTCTCCCATACATTATATATTTTATTACATAACATTTTTTTCTTTATTTATTGTCTGCAGATTGGAATTTATAGAAGTGTTAGTCGATAATAGCAAAACTTCACATTTCACACTCAACCAGTTCACAGCTCTATTCATCTAGAGGTGACAAGTCAGGGACTCTATTGCTGTATTAGTGGAAATACACTTCTCAGATATGTGAGAACTTTTCACTTACTTTCGACCTTACTTTCCATGTCAGACTGGTTTAAAGTTGTGCCTCCTTCACAAAGTCCTTTTGTCAGGGGAAAATGTAATTCTCTCACTTTCCGTGCTCATTTCACAAAATTTCAGGAGATCAGGCTGTCTATACCACATGACCATTCACCTCAGTGGCTACAATGAATACATTTAAATAGTGCAATCATACAGGAAATATATTTGAAATATATCACATATAAAACATAAATATAAAAAATGTAATATCATATCATGCCAAGTTTGATACTGTAAACATCATAAACCAAGTCAATTTTGAATAAAAACGAAAAAGAACGGAATGAACGATTTGATAAGTAATTCCCCATTCAATCCATGTGGAGCCAAACAGTTCAGTCTACATATCCATTTAGCTTCAATGGCTCTATTTTGGTGAGGGCACATGGCAGATGGTGGGGCTTTGTGCTGGGCAAAGTGCCGTTTTTGGCTGGTGCACACAGGTTTTTTTTTTTTTTCTTTTTTGGCCTGTGCCTGTTTGGTATTTTGGTGACTTGTAGCGAACTTGACTGTGCTTAAATGAAAGGAGACGCGCAGTAGGGGGTGAGTTAGCAGCGATCTAGCAGTGCAATGGAATTTGTCTATTTATGATTATGGGGATTTGCAGTAAGTCCACCTGCCTGCTCAGACCAGGTTGAAAGCACATGCCACAAGGTGTATTCTGAGCTATTTGATGGCATTGCCTGACAGTAACAGCTGGCAGGACAAAATAAGACGTAACATATTTCATTCTAATTATAGGCACATGTAGCTGTGGTGTGAATAAGTTTCACCCAATGTAGAACGTACAGTATTGGCCATGGCACACATAGTGTGCGTTGTGGAGGCCAGCGCATCCTCTATAAATGTCAGGGACTGGCTGGTGTTTTTGTGGCCTTTCAAACATCAGACACTACGCCCTGTGTGCCCTCGCCGTGCACCGGTGCCAGCGCGGATGAGGATTCTCAAACACTTTATACAGGGAGCTGTCAGATGCCAACATGTGCCAGTGTTTCATTATAATTGAATTACATGTGGAAGAGAATAGACTGAGTGTGAGTCCACGGGTTTCTGGGGCCTTGGAGACTGCTATCTCGACTTATCATGCACTTTCATATGCACCTCGTTAAGCCAATTCCAGGATAACCTCTTGCTCTGAGTCTATCCAGCATCTTTTCAGTTCTCTAAAATCCTCTTCATTGCTGCTCTACTCTCTTGACTCGATACAGCTGACTCAATGGTTAAATAAAAAAAAATCCAAGGATGTACCATGAGTTGAATAGATGTTTTTTTCTGCTTCCTGTACCTTGATGACTTTAAACTGCCAGAGCTTGTGAATGATGACATCTACTAAATCAATCTTATTCCTGTTTTTCTCCACGCTAAATGTAATAGAGGCAATTCTACTCTTAAGATTGGTCATGAATTCACCAAGAAGGCATGCAGATGAACATGATCACATCATGTTTTCTGTGTGGGTTGATGTTGTAAATGCATTTACAACTGGAACTGATCTTAGGAGAGGAAGAAAAGATTAAAAAAAAAATAGATAAATAAATTAATAAACTGTAAGAGTAATCTATTGGAGGAAAACATCTTTCTTTTTTATTGATGTAAAACAAGGGCCTCAAGGCCAGCTGCATTAGAAATGTTCATGTCCAATGAATTCACATCAGTATTTACCAAACAGGCTGCCTCTTTTCCATGAGGATCTTACTCAGTGTCTTGGATGTATGAGGGCAACAAAGGGCACAAAGGTTTCAAGAAATCTGCAAATATACAATACATGTAAATAACTGTGACTGAGTGGAAAAAACTAACATAAATTTACATTCATTTTAACTTATCTAGTTGTTCTGAAAGCCCACGGTAAGGATATTTATAAGTTAAGCTTTTCATAATTCATAGTGCAGTCAGAATATATTATAAGTTCCTGATAATGATGGTCAACTAGCGATAACATCCACTTTTCTAACATGTGTTAATCATAGCAATACCATCACATCAGTCTTTGTAGACAGGCTCTTGATATTACTCAGCTCTTATATAAATTTGCCTTCTCTTTTTTGGAAAAGTGTAAGGCTTATCTATTGGTGCAAAATCCCCCAGGGTCTCCTTCAGTCTCATCTTTACTCTACAAAAAGTGGCAATGGAAAGGTTATTCCTCGCTGTACTCCTGGGCTTCAACTGACTTTTAATTGATTCATGTTCTTTAATGGCTATGGGACTGTTGGCAAGGAGGCCTTTTAACTTGACATTGAAAATAGAAAAAAAAAACTCGGAGGGCTTGTTATGGAATGGGCTTGCGCTGGGATGGCAGCAGAGAGGTCTTCAGATGATACTTTGATTTGAGTGTCTGGGTTGTTTTGATGAGAGGTTGGGTGTCACTTGTTGCCAGCACCTTTTCTCTTTCTTGGCTTGCATGTCTCTTCTTCCTTGGATGCACAAACACACACATTACACCCCCAAAAATGTGCTCCCTTTGGATGAGGACTTTTCATGTCTGGACTGGACCATTCAGTTCGAAATTCTTTCTTTCTCCCTTATCCAAACCCCTTCAGGTCCCCGTCAGGTCTTGGGTCTTTAGATTCGGGCCAATCCTTGAAGACCTCTAGCCTTTCCAACCCTTGGACTGCCAGTTGCACACCTAAATTCCTTTGTCGTCAAGAGTGTCCAATAATTTATTTGCTATGACTCAGGTTTGAAAGAGTGACGATCTTAATTCTAAAAGTGTCCTCATCATAGAGAGTCTGGAATGCTGTCGACTGCGTGTGTCTTCAGTGGCTGAATCTCAGCTGTGGTATATGAGATCACCAACATCAAGTCCGTTGAACAGTGGTTGAAAATCCCACCACATTGCTGACAAAAAAAAAATCCTCTCTTCCAGTGACTGGCTCTTTGAAAATATGAAGCCCTACCTGAATTGGCTCTGCTGCTCTCTAGTATTCACTCAGAGTCTTTGCATGGGACTCCATTCTAATCTCTTTTCTCTTCAGGTGAGTGAGCCTGTTTCAGAGCTCCTCTGTAGACTCTGTCAGAGAGGTCATACTGGGACATAAAACCTTCTCAGCCTCCTTACTGCAAAACAAGTCTAAGCTTTTGCTTCTGTTACTTCGTTAATTTTCTTAAAAACTGTTATTTTGTCAGCTTCTTTTAATTATTTTTCTTTTGTTTCTGATTTTGAGTGGCTTATTACCTGATGTTTGCAACATCCCATTAGGAGACATATGATAGTATGCTCATACATTGTCCCCATATTATTTATTCATCTATTCCTAGTTTTATGTATTTCTGAGCTATTTTTCTACATTGGATTCTGTACATAGAGGTCATTACCTATTCTTACCAATACACTGAACCATCTGTATTCACCTGCTCAACAACTAAATATTTTTCAGTCACCTAAGTCAGTGCTGAGTGCAGAATTTTTACTTTGTGATTAAGAGAAACTTTTCTAGGCCGTATTAGACACATTCATGCCACTTGAGCATATCTGAACACCACAGTGTACCAACACATTTTTGCTGACCAGGTGCTTCCCCTCATGGCCACAGTCTGGAAACTTCCATCACAGAAAAAGACGAGCAGAGCAGAGAAAACAACAGTGACTTTAGTTCAGTCCAGATCTCAGTCCAGTAGAGACCTCTGGGACAAAGTGGAACGGGATCTTTACAACATGAATGTGCTGCCAAAATTCCTCAGAAGCTGTGACACTATTGAGTTAGCTGACTAAGATCCCTGTGGAACCTTCCTAACAATTTGCTGATTCCAGGCCTTGAAGAATTCAGGTTGTTCTGGAGGTAAAAGGGGTCCCAGGTGATACTGGGTAGGTGCACCTAATAAAGTGGCCACTGAGTGTGTATTCAGTATAATATACTCAACAATGCTATAGTGATCCTAGAAACCATTCACATGCGTGAGTTGGTGACACTCTGTTCAGTCAAATTACCTTCACAGGTGATCGGGGATGCACAGTGGAGGACTGCCAGTCGTGGAGGATTGAACGTTTGTTGTTGGCAGGATATTTCAAACTTGAATGAAGTTCGTTTTTGCAGTGAAAAGGTGGCATCTTCATTGGGTAATCCAGAAAATAGAGTGGCTGAGCAAAACTGCTTCAAGAATGGGTAAGAATGGGCGATTGAGACTAGGACAGTGTGAAATATTGTGAAGATAGTGGCAACTTGGAATATAGAAGGAAGGAGGAAGAAGACTTGGGAGGGTGCTGAAGTGAGCTACAGAGGAAGAAGTAAGAAAAGTAATTCTCATGGATCTGAGACCAATCACAAACCGCACAAATCCGATCCAAAGGTGGTCACTGGAGATGCATTTGAGAAACATGGTAACACCAGGTGTGCACCGTGATCTGTCTCAGCTGCTTAAACAAACTACTTAATAGCAAAGCAGTTACTTTGCTCACCACAACTTTCCTCGCACACTAACCGTCACTCTTCTTGTAAATCATCTTTTGTACATCAATATGCAGGTGGTGGCTAAAGTGAGTTTAGTAACTTTCGTAACTCATATCAAAGAAGTTTTTAGTGGGGGGGTAACGATCTATCGATCTGGATCAATATATTGATTCAATGGCCGATCCAATATCTTAGACGCAAAGTGAAAACATCAGACATCAAACATCATCTAACCCTTCCTAAACTTTCAAAGAGTACCAGTGCCAGGCAGATAATGGCAAGCAACCGAGAAAAGACAATGAGGATATTTTTCTTAATCAGCATATCATCTCATATTGGTCCAACATCGGCAGGCCTCTGAATTTAATCCTATCAAAATTGTATTGCGGCAGACTTTGTGATATCAGCAAATATCGTATCGTTGCCCAAAGAATCAATATAATATTGTTATCGTGATGACACATGTGATTTACACCCCTAATATTTAAGTCATGACAGAATGTTGTGAGTCGCAGCTATGAATAACTATGTGCATCATGTCAATTTTCCAATTTTTTCCACCAGATTTGCAGGTTTACAACACTGCTGCAGACCATCATATCACCATTTATTCAAAGTCAAAGTCAAAATGTGCTGTTTTTTTTTTTCTTTCCTCTCTTCGTTTCCTCTCCCCTCCCCTGCTCTCCGTCTCCCTTGCCTCCTCCCCCCTCAGCCAGCCAACTTCCCCATGCGATTGTTAATCTAATGCCACTAATACAGGAGATGAGGCTGCTCACCTGTTTCCAGCAGTCTCAGATGAGATACTGGAGCTCAGGTACAATCAGACAGCGACAGGCCCAGGAGCCCTGCAGCTCCGCTAATGTTTTTTAGCACTTTTAGAAGCCTTGGTCCCAGAGTGGATCATTAAACTGGAGAATACCGGTGGCAGATGAACCAAAGGCGCAAGAGCTTGTCGGTTCACTCCCAAAACAGAGATGGAGAAGAAAGGGAGGCGAAGAATGGGATAAGAAGAAAGTTCTGCCTTCGTCTAAACACCCCTCATTAGCAGAAACAGGTATGCCAGTGAATGAAGTGATAGCACGTATGGCAAAAAAAAAAAAAAAAAAGGAAAAATGTCATGGAAAGTGGGAAGAAAGAGACAGTAGTGCTGACAATGAGGGAATGACAGTTCCATGCTGAATAGGCAGGAGTGTCTAATCTACTGTTAGACATCCGCATCAAAAATGTCTCTACTCTAACAACTGTTCCGGTTCCTGTCAATTAGTTGCCAGGAAATTGCACGCACATTTGTCCAAGCGGGAAAACACACACACACACACACACACACACATACACACGCACACACAGGGAAAAGAATGCATGCAGCCACCCACGCATGTAACACACACGTACACACCTCATCAAGCTACAGTGAGTGAGCAATGATTAGTTAGTCTATCCGGGCCCAGCATGAGAGCATACAGTGCGTGTGTGCATGTGTGCGCCTGTTCTGCATGTGCTTGACTGAGTGTGTGTGAAACAACTATTCTTTATCATTTGTTTGACAAATAGAAAGTGAATGCAAGGAAATCATAATTACACTTCCTGAGGTAGCTGTGAAATACAAAAATAAAAAAATAAAAAAATAAGAGAAGAGATAAAGCAACAGAGCCGGTAAAGCCTTGAGATGAGGATGCAGAGGACCGCTGTTTACCTGAATAGTGATGACGAACTCAAATTACCAGACACACGGTGCAGAATCAAGTGGAGAGCTGCCATGAACTAGCAATTAGTGTCCACCACCCAGAAGCACACACTGCTACCTTGAAATAGGACACGCAGTTCATTTTAACTATTATTCCCCAAATTGGCTATGGTATGTGAAAGGAAAGTCTAGTTTCTGCTATCAGTGTCATTTGCACGATTAAAGCTAATTACAATTTTCACGAGAATGACAAGTTCACATGAACGCCACATGCGGACACATTTTGACTGCAATTATGAAGGCGCATGGTGGAAATTTTTGTGTGCCCCTCGCCACCCCCTCAGCTCCAAACACCAATCAGCCATGTTGCACTTAGACATAACAAGCTCATAGAGCACGGCTTGGGCTTTTCTGTCGCTTGCTTCCCTCTTGTGCATGATTTTTTTTTGTCTAATGAGGTAAAGGGTCAGTATCAAATTTTGACCTCGCAGCGGCTATATGCCATATAAATGATGTTTACAATATGCAGAGATGCTGGAGTGGAGGCAAATGATAGGAGAATGATGTCTGGAGGGGGTTTGGCGAGGGAAGGGAAGGGGGGTCACAACTTTCTGTTCATGGGCCGACTGGCTGTGTTGATGGAACGGAAGACGCTGTTTATTCCATTTGGAGTATGTTAAGCGCGATGCATGGTGTAGCCTGTTCTTAGCGCCTGGCTGCTCTGATCTCATCTCCTTGCACAGGACTGATACCGGGCTTTATAAGCCGCAACATCAACATAACTCTCAGCTGCTATTACCTCAATGAGCGGGGCGAGACGTTACAGGAACGGTGCTGCCGGCAGGAGAGGTGGAGAAGATAGGAAAAGGGAGGAGAGGGAAGGAGAGATGGGGAGACAAGAGGAGGAGAGGATAAGGAGACGAGGGAGGGGGAGAGGAGATTGTTCTGGTGTAATTCTTCAGATGTGAAAACTAGCATTTTCTTCTCTCCTCCCTTCTGAACACCTTTTCTCCTCGACATTTTTTCCTCTCTCACACAGTAACACATGCTCCCTCTCTCTCTCTCTCCCTCTCTCTGTCTCTCTCTCTCTCTCAAATGCCAGTCAATCATTTGGAGGGCTCGGTGTTCTCCGTGTTCGTCTTATCTCCCCTGACAGAGTCGACAGTGTGTGTTTGCTCAAACAGCAGATCAGGAGGCCGACATTAAGAGACTATTGACTCCCTCCTACCGCTTAAATAAACACATATCTGCATCCAAACGCCTGTCAACCGTTCACTGTGAGGTAATGTGTGGTGCGGACGCAGGTGTGTGTGTGTGGCTGTGTGCCATACAGTATACCACAGCTGAGCCCCCCCCCCCCC
>OMLF01022610.1:9039-27739 GCA_900302615.1 Holocentrus rufus
GGCCAGAATGATAAAAAAAAAAAAAAAAAATGCAATTTGTTGCAGGATGTAAATCAAACTTCATGCAGCTTATTTGTGTTGGAGTTCTGTACGAGAACCATCCAATGAGAAATATGAATTTAGTTTGTATCTGCAAAAATATTCTGTATGGGTTTTGTGACATAATAAGTAACTGTTGCCATGTCACCAAACTGATCCTTAATATTCCCAGTGTTGACATAAGACCAATTCATGATTTTCATGTGATGGTTCTCCTGCAGAAATCCACTGAGTTGCACAGAAGCGGTTGCACCATGTAACGCTGGTCCAACAGACTGACTTAAAGTACTGACTTAAAAACAGCGTCACTCACCCTCTAGGTGTGACACCCCGTTGGCAGTGAACTTCCACTGCACCAGCACACCTATCAGACTCAAAACAGGACAGATCCCACTGGTTGCCCAGTTGAACCAGCAGAGCGGACGTGGATCAACCTGACAAAGGATGTCATACGTATGACCTGCCAGCATGAATGTCCCCAGCAGGTAATCCATACAAAGCATCACAGTGGTTGCCCCGAACACAGCCGTGGAGATGACAGTGAACAGCTTCTGCCACTGAAGTGTGAAAACCGCAGTCACGAAGCTGGCCGCCAGCACGGCGCAGAGAGGCACCCACACTGGAGTAAGGCTGTAAAACTGACTGATGACCACCAGGCTGGAGACGGTGAGCAGGCACCCCAGCTGCAGGCCTGTGAGGAAGAGTCCCATGGTGTACACCAGCATAGTCATCAGCCCACACAGCACCCCCACACCCAGGCCGATTCCTGCCTTGGTCTCTGCGCCCAGCTGGGAGTCCAGCACAGGCTCCTTATGGTACAAGAGGAACACTGCCGCTGATCCCAGCATGAAGCCAGAGAGGAACATGACCATCTTAAAGCAGCGGTATCCTGAGGAGATACAATGAAGACGATCATAAATTTATTATGGTTTACTACTGTATATTCTATTCATGCATATAAAATTCATCAAATATTTGCAGTCTGAAATGCAAAATGAATGAAATGCACAAAACTTCCCAAGTCTACTTCACAATGAAAACTACTGTCGGTGGCAAAAAAAGGGCAGTGCTGTGAAAATGGTTTTGGGGGCTCCTTATGAAATTGCTGGTTCTGGTCAAAAGGTGAAGGACAAAAGAACAGACTGTCTTCTGTTTACTGGCAAAATACATTTGGTTACTTGGAGAATAATGTTGAAAAATGTTAATATATGATCTTTAGGCCTTTATTATCGGGCCTTTATATGCAGGATTTGAATGCATGAGGTTTTTAAACCACTCACACCACAAAATTAGTGATAAGTTTATTTTAAGAGCCTCTGCTAGGGACAAAATATGGATTGTTGCATAACAGCTCGTCTCACTGGTATTTTAGGTGTCGCATGGATTTTGTCCTGCAGCACATTAGAACCAACAGTTGACCTCGTGACTAAGTGCCCAATCACTGAGCCTGTACAACAGCCACAAATCCTCCCACTTCTTCGAGGCCACTCTTCACTGATTTTCCTACGGAGTCCAATGGTCACAGTGGTTTGGAAGTGTGACAGGCTCTGAATAACAGGAATGGTGGTTGTAGCATAGTGTAATAGCTAATGCATTGGACACTCAAAAAGAAAAAGTATGCACCCTTCAACTGAAACTGAATTAACATCTACTGAGATACAAGAGGCTACAATTAAAACTGAGTTGAATTTGTCAAAGCAAAGTAATGTTGGTGATATTGGTAAAATTTATTTTAATATTCTACTACTCTACCAGCTTAAATTGGGAAGACTTGCCAACTGAAATATTTCATTAACATTTTTAATACGTGAGGAAATATTCGTACTAATAGCTCACAGTTTGCACTACTGGTTTCATATTTATCTTTTGGTCAGAACAGCAAATGAGTACAAGGCAAAAAGAGCACATTTCACACAAATCCAACAATAAATTTGCCAGTGACTACATATTGAAAATGGTCCTTTTCTTGAGTTTATTAATCATTTACATTTGTAAGATCCATTGAAAGCAATAAAGCCCTCATCTATTCATTGATCAGTACTGGGAACACAGACTTTGGCAATGCATGTGTTTGCATAGTGTTAAATGCACGAGGGAGCAGGTCCACAGGACACAGGATCTGTGTTCACTGCAGGTGTGTGCATATTTTCTCAGTGACTGGAAACACAGGAACAGGGATATGTGGAACCCTTTTGCTTAATATTGCTCTCTTTAGTAAATCAAACCAATTTATTACTCTGATCAACCACTAGTGTATCACCACAGCAGCTCCATAAACAGAGGTTACCTGGAATGTAGCAGGGTTCTGGATTAAATGGAGACATGATTTATTCCTAGGTGACATTTGTCAGGTTTAACAGTCTGAAAGCAATGCGATGTCAGCGCAACAGGTGGCTCTGCATAGACGCTGCCTCTGGCAGATTCAGGGAGAAGGACTCCCCATCTGCTCCCCCAGCTTTGGCCTGATCCACCCTAAACCCCTGGCAGCTTGCAGACACCTGGCCATCGTGGGTTTAAGCCCACTGTGGACTCAAGTGAGCTAATGAAATACTTTAGGAAAACATTGCGGGCAATGAGATTATGTTGAATTAGTGACGGTAATCGAGGAGTATGCCTTTGTATTAGCTATATTTCTATGAAAAACTCACCTTTGAGTTTCTATATTATATCTGATATCTGTACTTATGACTTAAATTAGTGCTTATATTAAAGTGCTTACCAAAAAAACAGTAGATGAGTCCAAACAAAAGGCATATGGAGCAGACAGTGGTTGGGATGACTTCATACTTCTTTTTAATCTCCAGCACACATATGTCCACTTCAGCTAAGCTCGGCCCTGGCTCCTCAGTAGCGTAGAGCAAAGTGTCTCCCATCTTGGAGGATGACGATTATTATTGTTGTGCACTTGTCAGACAGGAATGCACTTTATTTTGTTCACTGAAGGTCACACACTGGATCGTACTGCGTGTTGCATCCAGGGAAAGAGGAAGCTCCTGAGCGGAGAACACGCACTAAACCGTTTCCTGTGCTGCACCTGCAGAAAGAGGACAGCATTGTCAGCTCCATGACGACAACAGAGAAGATTTCAGGCCTTGGTCTTTCCTGGCTGGAGTCCCAGAGCTATTAATCATGTAGTCACATGACAAGAAAAAACACATGTCCAAGTATTACTTTTGCTTCTAGATGATCAATCTCATTTTTAAACCTTTGATCCATCCCATGTCATACATATGCCCTCCAGAGTTATGTATGAGAAGATAAGTCCTTTTCCCTCTCTGTTGTGCAGTTTCTTTTTCTCAGGAACCAGAAAAGGAAACGGGGGATCCCTCCTGAGGTTTAAGTCTCTCTCTCTCCTGGCCCTTTTGTTTAAGCACAGGATGCAGATGCGGAAATGAGATGATGGCTTGGTGCCATCGTCATGCAATCGTATTGTTTTGAACATGTGGTGAATTACTCCCTTAACTGAACAATGTTAGACAAACAAACACCCCAACAATAATACAGGACATTCTAGGATCTCAAAAAAGGAAGTACCTGTTTTTTGTCACATTTAAGTCACAGGTTAACTGAGACGTAGAAACTGATTAAAGGACAAAAGTTATTGAGAACAGATAAATAAATGCAAATAAATATAATTAATTTCATGCTTTAACTCAAAAAGTCTGGAAATCCCTAACCGGGCTGCATACAGGTATGAATCATGTTTAGACACTCTCCTTATCTTTCCCTGTATGACTGTCTAACTAAAGTCTATGTTATTCGAAAGACCTTGTAAGCTGTTCAGGCAGATCCCACAGTCAGCAAATGGAATTAGAGGAGCTTTAGCAGGTTATTGAGCCTCCTGCCCTTCTGTCTGTTTGTGTGAATTCTGCGTCCACTGCTGAAGGTGCAAGTATAAGTACAGACTGGAAAAAACACTTACACTTTCTACTAAAGGACCGCAGTTACCCAGTTGGCACAATAAATGTTATTTTTCAAGTCAAAGTCCTATGGAGAATGTCAAGTGACTGAAATCATTTGTGTAGACCAGTTTGGTATGTTTTAATAAATTATATGATATCATAATGAAAATAATCATTTAACTCTAGACCAAATTTGATCAAATCCTATCCATGATATCAGTGATAAATAACAAAATTATAAGCTTAGTAATATTACGCCATACCCTAATATTATCCCAGACAAATGAAAACAACCATACTTGAAAGAAATTATAACAAGTGTAGCCTACCTGGAGTGAGGCATGTCTTCACGGAGTAAATCTGATCTCATTCAGAGAAGGAAAACCGCTCCTCGTTGTTTAATTTGTTACATTCCAGCAAACCCACGAGGAGCGAGCTCAGGAAGAGGTCTGTGGCTGTGTGGTTCCCTCTGTTCTGGGCTAGACTCGGTGACCGACGCACTAAGTCCCTCATCTGCGCTCCTGTGAACAGCTGACAGTGCTTGACTCTGTGAGAGAGGGACCATCTGCCCCAAGCGACAGCACGAGGCTGCTGCCAAGTCCAAGGCCAAACCAGCTGAAAGTGCCCACGCTCACCCTGGAAACCTGTACTCTGACGCTTTATCTGACTCTTTATTCAAGTTTAAATAGGCTCAGGGAAAAGGTGTGTTACTTTAGACTCTGACTTATGCTATTCAAATGTCTGTTAACATGCAACTTTCCTTTCCTCTTTTTCTTTAATTGCCCCAATTGATTCTGACCAAAATTCTCACCTGATGCTTCACTATGAAACTACTCACTGTGTGTTTTCCAACCTGTGCAGCTCTCTAATACAGTCCTATAGGGCTGATGAACATTCAATAAATAAAGCCCAAAAGCACCTTAAGTATATCTTTTGCAACACATCGATTGCTCACTCTGTAATGAGACATGCTTGTAAGAAGACATAAATGAGAATTATTTTGATGACACTTTGGCCATTTCCTTGTTTATTCTTCATATGTTTGCTGCGGCTGCCCGTTTATGTGCACCACTGTGTACAGAGGTGCACATAAACAGTGCAAGTTTTCAGGTCATAGAAAAACTGCAAATTAAATACATGCCATTGTTTTGTGGTTGAATTTTGGAGGGTCAGCTGGCCCTATAAGACTATATTAGAGAGCCACACAGCCAAGCAAGTGTGTCCTATGATGGAAAATAATGGTGAAAATATGAGTTCAGGCCAAAAATAGAATTTTACCCTAGTCACCAAGAAGTCATGCATGTTTACCAACCCAGCTGGCCTGGATTGCCTCATGCCAGAAGATACCACAGCAACGAGGCAGACAAAAGATCTAATGTTGGCGAGTCCAGCTTTCTCTGGATGGATCGCTCACTGTGAGACAGAGACAGTCTTATGTTTCAGTCTTAAATTTCAATTCATCGCTGGCTGTGAACATTCATACTCAGTACCAGAAAATTGTTTTGGCCAACAGGGCAAATCTCCAGGGTCTCCACTGGAGGGTGGAGGTCTTTTTTTCATATGAATCCAGCCTGGCTTTAAGTGAGGGCTCTCTGCTCTGATCCGTGTTACGTTTTCCCTCCACATGGTGTCTCTCTAATCACATATACTTGCTAGAAGTTGGGTATTAACACAAAACCATTAGAAAGATTTTCTAGGTGATAGTAAAGCATTTATACATTTTAAGCAATTAGTCACTTCTGTTATGCTATGTGACTTCAGATGTGTAAGCAGGCAGATCTTAAGGCTTGAGAGCACACCGGCTGTTAACGGGATCAAACTGTGACCTGTGATCTCTCTGACCATTAACACATCCTGTCGCCTCATTGACTGACGGCCGGTCTGAAATGGCTGACTCAGCACTTTAGAAACCAGCGCGCATCAACAAACAACTGACATAAGTGAGGCAGGACTTTGTTCCGACAGTGAAATAGAGAAACAGACACACAAAGACAGACAGCCCGACTGACAGACACTCAGAAATCAAAGACAGTGCGTGACAACAGACGGTGGTACTGCATAACAAAAACGAGACATAAAAGACTATGATCATCATGTCTGAAATATAAACTACACGTAAAAGATAAAAAGGTTTGCCGAGACTGTACTGAAATGAAACGGAAGGTCACGTAATTGAGGCCAGAGTGCAGCAGTTTGCACGTGCTATCGACAGAGCACGTGACATTTAGTGAAGGGTTAAATGAGGGTGCAGACACAGCAACAAATGTCAAGGGGAGAGAGCAGATTAACAATGACAGCAGTTGATCGCCACACAGGGCACACTGAGCTGCAATAATGTCGGAATAGCCAGAGAAATGGAGCTGTCATGCAGAATTAAGTTCCTCCGGTGAGAGGCATGATAAAGATGGTCCAGCTTGTAGAATTTTAGTCCCTCAAACATTTGTCAACGTGGTCCACTTGCGCTGGATTAAACCACATTCTCATGAAAAATATGGTACAGCCTGACCATAAGGCTTATGTTGAGTGAAAATTGGTGGAAAGCTTATTTTATTTTACATTAGTAGGGCTTTTTTCAGTTTTTCAGTGTTTTTTGATCTTTTTTCCTTTTCCTCCCAGTTTCATTCTTATGTACTGTCATAATAATAATGCCTCATAACATCATAACACGAGCTTAGCTTAAAAGCTCAAAGACAAAGAAATGCCATAAATTATAAAATGAATGTAAATGTAAAATTATAAGTGTGCATGCATTTCTTTGCTGAAATTAAGTGTAAAAACGTCATCGGGAAGTGTGTGTTTCCACAAAACGGAGTTATTGATGAAGTGGAGATGAATCTGAATGGAAAACTCAAACCTCTAAAATGACTGCCAAGATGCAGGCCATACTTCACTATTTATTAAAAGTCACAAAATAAAAAAACAGTCAAAGTGGGTGAAAGTAATAGACTGTTACAGGATATGAAACATGAAAACCCACTCATCTGAAAATGATTACAATGAAATGTAGTTTCCCTCCTCATCTCAGCTATGAAGGAATGAGAGGTAAATCCCTCCCTCCAGAGATGTATAAAACATTTATTTATAACACATTATGGGTGGCCTTAGCTCTGAAATATCAAAACTCATTTGACAATTCCTCAGACCTTTCCATGTGGGATTCTTTATGGCATTTTTGATTGGAAAATGGAAAGTGTTGACCATGACTGAGCATCGCACTTCAAGAAATGAAATGTGTTTTTCACCTGAGTGGTTTGAAGACCCAATAAAGGGAGGTTATATTGACTCTATGAATTAAAAACAGCTCTGGTCAAAGTCAACAGAAAATAAATTCAGCTGGATGATTCAGATGTCTCACCTCAAGATTTTGAGGACAACCTGATTCATCTGTATGTGTTGAGTTGGTTCCGCTCCCTTTTAAAATGAAGATACAATACCCAGTGGATTATATATTAAATGCCACATATAGAGGAAATCAAAGAAAAAGACTTAACATCAACCTTTCCTACAATCAGGAACCATAAGCCTTGCCGTAGCAGTGACATTTAATTACTTGTATAATAACAAATGGAACAATGGGGCATGTGGCAAATACACATTAATTAGATTGCTTTGTCAAATCCTCAAAACCACCAATTAAGCCGTACATCTTTAACCACTGATAAGAAAGTTTTTCAAGTCTAAATGAAGTAGAAGAAGAAAAAAAGATGCGTTGTTTATCAGAGCACAGCAATAACACTACGCCCTTGGGTGCTGTCTTAACCCTATTTGGACATTTTTGTATTCTGGCCTACTTAACAATGCTGTATATTAAAAGTGAACTGTTATTAAGATAAAGTTGGGTGCCTCCAGGCTTATTTTGAAACAACAATCCCAGACAAGGAGCATTTTCTCTGTGTTTCTAACACGGGGCTCCACATAACAAAAGCTTAGGCAGAGAGACTCTCATATATATATTCTGTAAAAACTTAAAAGAGAAGACATGTTAGTACTAACTTTAGCACTGGAAGGTATTGCCAAAACGATGTTTGATATATAAATATCTTTTGGAAAGCATGTGCTAGTGTTCATCAGGAAGCTAGTCCCTCTCTGTGCAGCCATATGCTGCTGTGCTTTGTGCAGTTAAACATCTCAGTCCTTTGCTTAATTGATTCAGGTTGAAAAACAATATGTTCCTTTGTAAATTATATTTCTGAATTCATTTAGATGTCATGAAAAATGTATCAAATCAAAACAAATCATATCAAATCACCTTTATTGGTCACTTCACTGTATATACAAGCATCAAGGTGAGTTAAAGTCTTAGCTGTTTGTTCTACAACAGTGTATCTGTATGTGACAAAGACATAACCCAGTATAAGTCTAATCTAAGATATGTAATTGTAAGTCATCCTAATTGAAAACCCCAAA
This sequence comes from Holocentrus rufus, assembly GCA_900302615.1. NCBI lineage: Eukaryota > Metazoa > Chordata > Actinopteri > Holocentriformes > Holocentridae > Holocentrus > Holocentrus rufus. The sequence goes on from OMLF01022610.1 coordinate 17,388, forward strand.
GGTTCCTTGTCATCCATGTTATCTTTGCTACAATACATTTACATTACATGAATAATTTGCAAAATTGAATATATTAGCAATATTCATGCTTTTGCTCGGAAAAGATAACGAATGTTCATTTGAAGATGATATGAATAACAATCATACACACTCAGGATTCATTTCACACTAGATAAAACTAGGACGCTGACAGGTACTTTGTACAGGTTTCCCACAGTGACACGGTCATTATGACAGAGATATGGACAGTCAGTTTTCAAATTTCTGTTTAAGAGGAGAGACGAGGAAGTGTGCATAGTCACTCTGTTAAAAAATTTGAGATCTATAACGTCACGGCTGCAAAAGCTATTATTCAAAGAGCACTAATACATTCCTGTGTCTCAGATGGATTATGTGGCAGTAACACACTGCATATTCATTGGATACTTACATGCAATTAGGTAGAAATGAAAAATGATAGCAGAATGTACTCTTCACTTTTAATCAATAAAATTCAAAGCCATGTCAATTGAAACTTCATGCTGTTTGGTTTTAATGTGCCTTTACTATTCAGTACGACTGTAAATGTATCAATTTAGACAATAATATTGACTTAAAACTATCCAAGCACACAGTGTTGCCTCAGAAGTTCAAAGTACATTGTTGTAATAAATCTCAAATGTTTGCCGTAGGTTTATGATGTAATGCTGAAAGCTTTGCACATCCGTTGACGCATCCATACAAACGTTCTGCTCAATCATGACTCATGTTTTTATGCAACATCCACATCTATAAGTGGATTCATGAGCTGCTGACATGTCTAAGAAATATTACATGCTTGGATCAATTTGCTCTCAACAATCGGCATCAGACCACACTCAACTAAATATAATGCATTTGATGAAGTGGTTTCATAAATAATAGCAATATTCAGCTATTAGTATAATGAATTAATAAGTAATAATATAATAATAACATGTTACTGTTAACATACATATTTAAGAATGAAAATGAGAATATAGTGAACACCCACAGAGCACAAAATGAAATATTGCCTGGTGTACAAGATAAGCGTGCTGTAGTGTCAGGCATACACTCTAAAACACACACACACACACACACACACACACACACACACACACACACCATCCATTCATTCTACAAAAGCTCAGGCTCAGCATCGTATCACGCTCACATCTCATGGCAACCTCTCCTCTGCTCCCACATCAAATGAGCATTGTGGTGCTAATAAACCTTGAGAAAAAAATGTGTGTGCAAGAAAAGGCCAGCGCAGGATGAGAAATCTTGTTGTATCAGGAAATGCTATTTTAGTTCAAACAGTGCACATCACAGACGTGACCACATGTGGCACTGAGATAGGCACTTACCCCGCTGGGCCACGAGCTCAGGATTTGGGCTTTTTAGGCGGTTGTTAGGAAGATCAGGCTTCATGTCTTTTACCAAAATGAAAATTCAGAGGAGAAAAAGAAGCCTTTGCCTTATGACTGTACACAGCTTCCAATATCAATGTGCTGTTCTCTTAGAGATTGGAAAAAAGCCCATAAGAGCTAAAAAGACTGAACGTAATCAAAAAAATGTGTTGATCGTTCAAATTGCCTGTGATAACTGTTTGTTACTGTGCTGACGCAGTAGAGCAACGCTTCTATCGATCTCTGCCCAGACTGTATGGAGTGAGTCATGACTGACCAGTGACTGAATGCACACTCAAGACAAAACACACAGCTGCCTGCAAATCAGTTCTCCCTGGCCGGCAGACGTGTGCTCAGGTGGCGCATGGCTCGTCACAAATGTCATCTAGTGAATTTCTCCACAAAAGCACCTCTGTGCTCTCTCCTTCCAGCAGAAATCTTCTTTTGAAGGATAGACAGGCCATTAGACTGTGGTACATGGGAATATCGCTGTTAGCTGTGGCTGATTATCCCATGCAATATCCTGAGGCAGAGGCATTACGTGTCTCTTCTGTCAGAAGGTTTTGTGTTTTTTTTCTCTGCAGTGTCCTGTCCTTTGTAATTTACTGTCTTGTCCTTGGTAATGAGGGCCTTGTCATTATCACTAGATTTAATATTGGTTGCCTTGTATGCGTTTCATGCATCAAACTCAAGACCTGCAGACTGGATCTTATCTTAAGAACAGTTGCATATGTCCAAGGTCGGTTTATTTTAAATGTAGATGCTAATGTGCGTTGTACCTCTGAAAGGTGCAGAAAACATAATGAATAAATGGATTCTGTGCTTTCTTTGGCAGCTTTATTTATAATAGAACAATGAAACACAATACATCCATATGTCCAGACATTTTCCAGCTGTTCATTTGGGGCGTCATTTGAGATGTGGTGGGAACAGGCGGTTCTTTTCCCCACCAACTTCCCCCAGCTCCTCCTGGGGGTCCCAAGTTGCTCCCAGGCCATTTGGGACATGTGGACCCTGTGGTGTGGTTGTCCTGGGAAATCTGCTCCAAGTCTGTCGAGCCCAGTACACCTCCAAAGGGGCTCGGACATCCTGACTAGGTGTTTGGACCACTTCATCCGGCTCCTTTCAATGTACAGGGGCAGCAGTTTGATGCTGTGGTCCCCTGGATCGCTGACTACCTTACCTTGTCACCAGGCCAGTCATCGTGCTAAGAAGCCTCATTTTGACCAGCCATACCTTTACTTTTGTCCTTTTAGTCACTACCCAGAGCTTGTGGCCGTAGTTAAGTGTCACCCGGTGAATTCCTGCTCCATCACAGTCCAATGCAAATCCCACATTGCTTGCAGCAACTGCACCCACCCAGCAGTCAATCTCAATCATCTTACCCTCACTCATGAATAAGAAATTAAGATACTAAACTCCTCCACCTAGAGCAGTGGCTCACTAGTCACCTGGATGAGGTGAGCCACTTTTTCCCACTTGGAGGTGCTGATCCTCATCTTGAGTGCATCAGACTCAGCTGCAAGCCGCCTCAGTGCACATCAGAGGTCACAGTCCAATAAAACTAGAATGATGGCATCTGCACACAGCAGGGATCCCACCTCTAATGCCTCCAAACTGGACGCTTTTTGGAACCGAGCTGCACCTTTACATCTTGTCCTTGAATAAATAAAAGGGGTGACACACAGGAGAGGAGACAATATACATGTTGTGACCATTAAATTGTAAGGCTTAGATTTTTTTAATAATCAAGTTATTACTTTATGTGTGTGTGGCATCATGTGAAATATATATATTGTTCTGTTAAAATATGATAAAAGGACAAATCTAAGATGCCAAACTTCTCTGTCCCTTTTTCTCTTTATGAAAACCAGTATCATGCTTCCACCATGCTCAAAGGTATTAATCATTTCATTTCAAAATTACAGCAGTTGAACTGTAAAAATAAATATTCATGGCTGCTAGATAAATCAAATGCATAGACAACAAAACGACCATAAAGCACCATGCGCTCGCCACAGGGAGCTCATGGTGTTATGCATTCAAACACATTCTCAGTATTTGCTGCAACATATTTACAGTGTAATGTTCGACTGTGGTTGCATGAATTGTTTTTTTTAGCACTTGTTTGTATCTATAATAGGGAGATACACTGAATGAAATCACTTGACGCCGTTTATTCACCAGCTGTATCTTGAATCAGCATCACAGCACAACAAGCTACAGCCAACTGAATGACAGCAAGAGCAATGATTACAGTAGATACAGATTTCAATACCATTTTAATAGCGTAATATGTCTATGTTCCCATCCCCCATGTTTCCTCAATCACATGTTCCCCTCAACATAAAAAGAAGAATAATTTCCATACCTCTGTTATATTAAAAAAAATAGTCTCATAGTACATGTTCAGTAAATAATATCTGAAATGGTGTTCATGGTCAAGCTGTTTCCAAAGATACTCTTTTACTCAAACACATTTGTTGTTAGGCCTTATATTGCAAAAAAAGTTGCTATTAGCTTTGGCATGAACAACACACACGATCCTGTGTTCCCTTAACATAAAAGAAGAAGAGAGTCCATCAAACCCATGTCCACTGGTGTATTAACAAAACGCAAAATCTGATCCAGTTCATGTTCAGTAAATAATATCTGAAGTGGTGTTTGAAAATGGTGTATTAAAAAGGTTCTTTGAAAGAATATAGGGAACATCAGACCTTGGGAACACGGATATGCTTTCATAACATTAGGTGCTTTGTTAGATGTTACAGTGTATTACCTGTAACATCTAAAGCTTTTTTTGTTTGTTTCTTTTGAATGGGATTGGCATGGTTTATTCATGGTTGAAATAACTATGAGCGTCTTATGTAGCTCTGTGGTTTCCTCCTATAAGAGGTTGGTCAGATCATTATAATTAGGACAGGGCACAGGCTGTAAGAAAAGACAGCAAATCACAGGAGAGGATAGCAGCGAGGCATTATACCTGAAGCATGACATCCTCAGCTAATTATGGTGCATGTTGCTGTCTTTTATAGCTACACCCACTTGTCCTTTTAATGGTACATTTCACAAAATCACCTCTTCTGCTGAATAACTGATTTTTAAAAGTGTATTCAACTCATGAGCCTACACCACAATAACTCCAACTTATATTTTTAAAGGTTCATAATTATTACTTCTACCTAAACTTTTAAGGATAAATGCATCTAAAACAGTAAGATTATTACACTTTCTGAGGTATAATCTGCTAAAACTCATTTATAACTTCCACTATGACATTTCTGTTTGCTCATTTGTGTTTTCACCAAGTCCACCCACTGCATCATGATATTTCAGTGAAGGAGACTCAAGACTAATTCATATTCAAGTATAGCGGAGGATTAATGAAGAAGAAATAATAAACAGGCTCTTCATCACAGTGTAATGGGCTTCTAGAAATCGACACAGGACTCTCTGGGCATTTGATTATCTTTGTTGATATTGCAAGAGCTCTTGACGGATGCAATGGATAAATTAGGCCTTCCTACAGAATAGATCCTAGTACTCTCCATTATCAAAAGGTGGTGAAATAACTGCATAAATATGTTACATAAGCTACCATAGCTGACATTACAGACTGTTATCTATTAAACTCAAAATGGTACAGTGGCTCTTGAGAGTCATCTGAGATTAATTCAGCAGCATTTGTGTGATTACTCAAATGAAGATATCTAAACTGCTGACAAAAGGGAGCATATTATGTTATCTTAATATTATAATTAGACCAATTGTTTGATAATTGAAGCCTTTATGTTGCAGTAGCCGTGAGTGAAGTCTCAGTTCTCAGTGCAAGGTAAGGAGATTTGTGTTGTTTAGCATTGTGAATAATTGGTGGGAATCCACTCTGGATTAGAAGTGTGCTTATGTAAGATGTGCATCTGGTTGGATAAAAATATTCATAATTTCATAATTTATGCATAACTGAATATATAAAGTGTAATGTTATCTACAGAAAAGCATTGCAAAAGGTGCAATATAAAATGAAACTTTATGAAAAATTAAAATTCCATGGCTGAGATGTCACTACTCTGTGTCTGAATTTTCAGATGCTTTCAAATTTGAAATTTTTCATTAAAAAAGGGAAAAAAGGGAAAAAGGGGGGAAAAACACCCAGAGACTTGACCTGTCTAGTGGAAAATTTGTGTTTTTTTAAAGCTATGAGCAGATAAAATATCATTCTCTTAATTTCACCGTTTCTGTTTCATCTTTTCCACCCATGTGTGCTTCAGGCATTAAAAGTAGAATTATAATGTGAGCCACAAAGTTTTTCCTCTGTAAAAGCAGATTTTTACTCCTCTCTGACGGACATATACATTCCAAATGAAAGCCTGGGCTTCATGAAATATGCTGAATATAAAGTGGGGTGAAATCGTCAAAACCCTTGAGGTTGCTGTATTTGAATATTACGTCTTTATTCCCTGAGCAAAAGGCTCTGTGGTTAAAGATCGTCAGGAATACGTCTGTGGTCAAACGCCGCCACAAGGACACTTGTAGTTCATCAATTTCACAAAGGGGTAATGTACATAAAGACCCAGCACATGACGGATAACAAGACCTATGAATGGCAGATGAAAGAGATGAAATGAAAACACAGATTATACCAAATGGAACGGCACCACTCTCACCAGCTGAGTGACAGAACAAACCACATGTACACTGCTCACACTGAGAAATCTGCTCAGTCTGGGACTTGAATCTTGGGGAAAAACAGCAGGAGCCAGGTAGACCATTGTTAGCGGGCTGTGTGGTCATGACTATAAATATTCATGCGCAGTGCATCACAAAATGGGAATGCATGATCGTCACTTCTGCTCTGTTTATGAATTGCTATATTAAGTGGCTTCGTGATAAGATTGTGAATACTTTCAGACATCACCTTGCTTTTTCTATTTTCTGCAGAAGAATTCATAAATCTGTGATGTGACAAATCCCTGCTCACCAAGCTCAGCACGCTGTCACACACAATAACAAAATGACAGTTAATGAGCAGGGATGAGACGCCTCTGGGATGATATTTCATTTTCTACAACACGCTTCTGCTTTCCATGAACGACAGGTGGCTTCTTTTTGCATGGCTTTGTCTTTATAGTTTAGGGAAAGGTGTCATTTATTGCATGGTTACCTCATGTTGAAGCTCAGCAGCGCCTTAATGTAAACAATACAGGTTGACCACTATCATTTCTGAGTGAACTATATCGACCCAACTGTAGAACAAACATGTACTGTAGTTTTATTCCCTTCTTGTACTGTACATCTACTTTTAGTCTCATTATACTCATTATACTCATCTGAAGAAAATACTGGACAACTTATTCTGTCAAGATTCATTTTAATTTCACATTCACAAAAATGTCATAAATAATTTTGAAGGACTGAGAAAAGATTTGTTATTAGGAGTTCACAGGAAACTACAAAGCCTTTTTACAAAACATGTTACCTCAAAGGACAAAACCGGCTTTCACATATCACAATATATAAAAAATGGACAAAAATATAGATAGATTCTGATCGGTTTCATACATGGATCCCACAATGAATTTGGACACATCATTTATCATACAAACTGTGGGCACTGAATGTTTCGTAGCAAATTAAACAATATGCGGAGCTGCATAAGTTGAGTTGAAAAAAACATGCAGTGATCTGGCTGATGAAATGACAGCATAAAATAAGGCAGGCTCCAAAGATCACTGACACGAAACAGCATCGCAAAAAGCTGTCATACTTATTTTGCATGTTCAAGTGATGTACTTGCTGTCAGATTTGTCACACATCTTCACAGGCTAACATTAATTTTCTATTCATTTTCAATTACTTTATTCCCATCTACGGGTTAGGACCGTAGTTGGCAGACGTTTTGAAGTGAAATTGATTTACAGCTCTCAGACCAACTCCACTTATCAACAAATGCCACTTTATAAGATCCTCCCTCCTATTTTGGCAGGTTTGAAAGTTTAAAGTTTTTTTTTTCACCTTTATTCGACATCACACAATGGAAAGAGACAGTGAAGACTGGGAGAAGGGTTTCCTCATTACACAAACATCTCTTAGAGGCAGATTAGTCCTGGAGGCAGAAATAATTTCAGAAATAATTTAATTGCTTGAGTTAAACTTCAACAGGTGGAGCAAAAGATTTTTTTTTTTTTTTTCAAAGTAGCATCAAAAGCCCAAAGCCTCAATCAAACTAAAACTCAATCTAATCCCAGTCTGGAAGTTGTAATAACGTGATGCATTCAATGCCTCTAGTCACAAATACTACAAAATTGTTTTATAGAGGCTCATGCATTTTAGGTGTTTGGGGGCAGCAGCACCTCAATAAGAGCAAGGGCTCTGTGTGTTCATTAGTGCATCTGTGAGGATTTACATACAAGACTGAGGTGTTGGGTAATGCTGAGACTGGACGTGGAAACACGTATGTGCTGCATTTAAAAGATAGTTACAAGACTGACGCGAAAACACCCTAAGTGCTACAGGATAAATAAAAAGTGTGTCACAAAGAACAATGTCCGAACAATTAACTTCAGTAAATACTGGGCAGAAATAACAGAAATCTTGAATAAATTAAGCCTTTCAACAAACAATTTATACATATAACGTATTCTAAATGTACCCCACCAAGTCACTGTGGCCTTCATCAGGCAATGCTGAGCGTGTTTGTGTCACCATCGGCTGAGTTAAGCCTCCTGTTAGTGTGGCTGCTCACATCCTCCTGCTCTGTGACGGGCTCGTTGCTCTCGTGGGACGAATCCTTCATCACGCTGTAATATATCGGCGCGTTGTACTTGGCCGCCCTCTCCTTGCGCCGGCGCTTGCACGTGCAGAGGTTCTTGAACGCGACGCGGAACTTCTGAGACATGAGGTTGTAAATGATGGGGTTGATGGCGCTGTTGGTGTAGATGCACATCCGGCAGAATAGCAGGAACCAGGTGTCGTGGTAAGGTGGGTCCATGAAGGAGTTGACCACCACCAGAGTCCGATAAGGCATCCAGAGCAGAGCGAAGAGGACCACCACCACCGCCAGCATCTTTGTTACCTAAAGGAAGGGAAGAAAGAGGAAGGTGGAGAGGAGTATGTAATTGTTTTTACAATAATTAGAAAGAATAAAATGATACTTTTCTTACAGGGAGAGTTCACCCAAAATACAGAAAAAATATTTTCCCCAGTCTGTCTCCCTTCTCCTCAGTATAGAGAGGCTGAATGTGCTTTGTTTGGCTTTGTTGAGCTCCAAACAACAAGAAAGAATATGAAAGTATGTGGAAAAACTCAACAATAACAGCTCTTTTGGGAACTATTTCCTGTCAGCAACCTGTCTGAATAGACAGATGATAAGTGGGAAAATATACATTTTTGTATTTTGGGTGAACTGTTCCTTTAATGCACCTGCTGTATGCCATTACTCAGTGTCACTGCTATAGAAAAAACTCATTTAACAATTAATTCAAGCTCATCAAGAAACATTAAAAGTGAGGAGGGGGAGGAAAATCTTGACCCTTACAAATGTTTTGAGTTATTAGAAATATAGAAAGAAAGTGGGCTGGTGGAATAAGAAGCTATTTAATCAGGGATAATTATTAATAATTCAATATTACATTAGCAAGGTTTCTAATTATCTTTTTTTTTTGACTGATTTTCTCTACAGAATTCCTTCATTTTCTTTTGCTGTGAGCTGTGTGCCCTGTGTTCAGCCTCTCCTGTACCTGTTTTCTCGCTGTGACTGCGCCTCTGTTGGCCTTGGCCGTGCTGTTGCAGTGACCCTGGTGGACAGACCCTCCTCCCGCTCTCTCGCTGAGATGCGACGGCAGGGGGCTCATGAACAGAATCCTCGCGATGAGCCCGTACAGCACGATGGCCACGACGAGGGGAACCACGTAGAACAGGGTGAAGTCCAGGAAGTAGATGGGCATGTAGAGGCTCCTGGAGACGCGGTAGCCGCAGGTGACCACCACGCCGTTGGTGTAGACCGTCTCGTCGGTGTCCACTAAGAAGAACCACATGATGCAGTAGAGGGAGGTGAAGACCCAGACGCAGGCGATGATCCTCTTGGCCCGGGAGACGGTGCAAATGAACTGTGCCTTTATGGAGTGACAAATTGCAATGTATCGTTCAATGGTGAAGGCAGTGATGGAGCAGGACGACACGTTGATGCCGAGGTACTGAAGGTAGGTGATGCACACACACCCTGTGTAGCCGTATATCCAGAAGGCCACGACGTCGGAGATGTTGGGCAAGCCTGCAGCCAGAAGCACAATGAGGTCTGCTATAGCCAGGCTGACAAGGTAGCAGTTAGTCGGGGTCACCATGTGCTTGGTACGCAGCACGACCAGCACCACCATGACATTTCCGGCAATTCCAACTCCACAGATGAGCATCGTCAAAAATATCGTGATGACCTGCTCTTCAAGGGGGTTCAGCGGCATTTCGGTCAAATTGACAGCCTGGGTGAAATTGACATTCTGGAGGACGGTCGTGTTGTTCTCCATTGTCTTTCAGTTCACTTCAGTTGATCTTCAGGGGCGAGAAACGAGAATCCTGGAAAAATGAGACTTATTGATCCATATAGTTGCCCAGGGTGAGAAAATAAGGCCCGGCAAAGACTGAGCAGGAATAAATTATTCTTACACTTACAGTCCATTGAAGTCACGGCAATAAAAGTCAGGGAGGAGAAATAAATATTTTGCAAATGTTGTCGGGAAAGAAACTGACAGCTTACCATAATTTGCAAAAGGTGTCGCTCACTCCGGCAAGGAGCAGAATCCCCCCAACCAGGAAACAGAGATGACTGCTCAGTCCTCCTCCAGTACTGCTCTAGTTATCCACATCTGTCTGTCTGGCTCTATGACCCTCTCTCTCTCTCTCTCTCTCTCTCTCTCTCTCTCTCTCTCTCTCTGCATCTCTCTCTCTCTC
>OMLF01022610.1:27759-46576 GCA_900302615.1 Holocentrus rufus
CCCTCCCTCTCACATCATACACCATTGTATCCACAATACTATGCACTGCCTCGTGGAGCCACCTACTTACAAATCACTCCCTCCTCCCCTTCCTGCCGCGGCATGTCACGTCAACGACTGTGACCATGGCTATAACGATAAGTCCTGCAATTATTCTAACAACAAAGGAGCTAGCCTACCATTTGCATCACCTATTTTCATGACTGAATATTGAAGAGAAATGACACTAATTATGGTGCATGTCACTTTTTTTCCCCCCACTGACAGGCATATTTAAGTTAATCCCTCATCTTGTGAAACAGGAAAAATTAATTGCTCTGGATTATCTGGTTTCACGCGGATTCAGAAGTGCAGAACGATAAAACCATACTTATTAGAGGTATTTTTTCCCCCCATCAGTTTATCTCACAAGGGATAAACAGGAACACACCTCAAAAATCGCAGACTTCTCGCTATTTCTGTGAGACACCAGGTGTGCATGGTTGCTCATTTGGGAAAGAAAAGCCTTCACAGCTCCTGGCTGTCTGATGGTGTGGTAGATAGTGATTCATGCAAAGTCTGGCGTTCCGTATATCCAGCCACATCAAATAGCATCAAGCCTTGTTCTCCTGTCAGCCAACCTGATCATGCCGAGAATCCAATCTGCCTCTGAAAATCAAGACAACGGCCTGTAATGAAGCACTTGAAGCCTCATCGGAGAGCCCTTTAGCCCTCTGTCCAGCAGCAGATGGACCTACAGTGTCAGTATGAATGCTAATGGCCAACACATGCTTGTGTTTTCAGAGCAAAACTGTTTTCAATCAAAGAGCGTCCAGCCCTACTCCACCGTTCCTTATTTTTAATCAACTGTAGATAACTTGTCCCTGTCAGAGAAAACCCCGCAGAGCAATTATTTTATAGGGAATTATCTGCACATAAATGAACAGTTCTATGGAGTGTGTGATATAATGAGAGGAATACCAAAAACTCTTAGTTGACTCCATCTCAATACATTTATCTTTGTTTTCTGACACACTGACTGAATTTCAATCAGAAAATTTTTTTCATACATCTACAGCTGTGCAACTTTCTTGGCAAACTGTCAGATTTCCGAGGAAACTGGGTGAGTAGATTGACTATTTTGATTTTGATTGCACTGTAATTAAAAAGCCATCAGTTTATTGCATTTCAAATGAGGATGAGCCCAAACTACTGGTGAGAAATTGCCTAGTTTAGTTTGAAGCTGAATACATAGTATGCAGCACACTGATGTGAAGATTCATGGTGAACAGAAAATATATGAATAATTTATTATTTCTGAACCAACAACAACAGAGTGTGTCATACTCACACACACACTGCGGAGTTTGAGACAAACATGCAGTGGACAAAACTGGATTAAAAATAGACGATGAAGCGGTATTCTATTAATATCCAGGCTGGAGTCTTAAAATACGCTTCTTAAGCCTCATGGGGATTTTAAGCAGGAGATACTGATGAAATACAAAGGACTTCTCACTAGAAAGAAGTTAATTTTGAGGTAAGGGTAAATTGATTGAAATGGGCTGCTGGGTTATTGGATGAGCACATGAAACAGCTTCATCTCATCTGTTTAAGTCTCTAGGCCATTAACAAGACTCAGGGAATTTGTAAGAGCCAAACTCCTGCTGCTCATTTCCTAGACTGTGTCTTCATCTGTCTAAGACACACTACTGACACCTAGTGGGGATGAAATGCACAAATGACAAATAACCCAGAGGTGTCTGCAGCACAAGAAGGGAAAAAAAACACTTGAGCTTAGAAAAGTAATTGTTGATTTTATTATTATGCAGCAGCATGCAAAAACTGAGATTAATGAAGCTTCAGTGTACAAAAAACCTTAATGAACAGTCTTTACACAAACAGGCTAGTTGCATATTGAGATGTAGTGCCTCAGATCTGCAACACCCACATGACACGAGTGTGTTGCTGAGCGGGCCTGATGCTCTTTCCAGGAAAGGAGCTGACAATGATTCACACACAGGATGCTCTTTTCTAAAACTGAAACCCTCTAAATGCTGCGCCACAAAGCTAAAGAAGGACCAAAGTTAAATTGAACTGAAATCGGGCAAATTTGCTCTCTACAGTTCACCGTCCGGCAACACTGACAGAAATAATCTCCGGTTCTGTTCTGTTCTGCTTGGCTTGTATTTTCTTCAACAAGAAAGCGATTCTCTTCTCCTCCTGGCTTTTGAAAAACGACGCGCACACTTTCCTGCGCGTTCGCCTGGCGTAGACCTCCAGAAACACCAGACAGTAGCTCATCAGCCAGAGGGATCCCAGCAGGACCGTCACTGCCAGGTTGGGAGCTGATGTTGCCACTTCACAGCGCGACGACTGGGGGCCAAAAGTCCACTTGTAGTCCCTGTGGAAGTTTGTGAGCTCCTGCTTGGCACAGGACTGCGGGATGAGACAGAACGCAGGCAGGAACCACCGAACCTGACAGGAGAAAAAAGAAAGAATACATGAACACCTGTAAAAATGTGGCTTCTTTCTATGTGTTGTCACAATTCAGTCCACAACCAGTGTTTCTTCTTACCTTAAAATTTACACTTAGGACGGCCGTGGTAGTGGGAACATCCAGCAGCCATGGCACGCTCACCTCAACCAGATGATACACAATGTGATCTAAAGCAACTATAAAGGTCATTGCAGTGAAATATAATGTGACAATAATTAATGATATGAAACAGGAGGAACATTCCTGAGTTGTTATATTGCAGCTTATGGAATGAATAATTTTTTTTGCAGATATCTTGCTGCCAGCATCAGGTGGTTTTTGTCGTAGCTTTTTGACGAGGTATGCATTGTCAAACTGAATGGATGTCAGATAAGATTTCAAGTAGCGTGCTGATTCAACAATTAGTAAAATAACAAAAACGGCGGCGAGGATCCGGTTTGAGAGCAACTTGCACTCCTTCAGCAGGTTCCTGGCATGTGAGAATTTGACCTCGATGTGCCCACTCAGATCAGTGAACCTCCTTTTGACCTCTGACAGATCGATATGCGTGAAATGCTCAAACTTCCTTAAATTAGTGACAATGCTCAAGTCTTCTTTTTTCACTTTGATGGTTTCTTCCACCAGGTCTCGCTTGGCCCTGTTCAAAGGATCAGACGAGTTCAGCAAAGTCTTCGCAAAGCCCTCAGAGGTGCACTTCAGGATGTGCATCACTGCGCCGACGTTCAGTGAAATATTAGGGATGACATTCAGCACCAAGATCATGAAGGAGGCTGAGATGATGAGTTTGCGCCCCTGTTTGCTGCAGACGGTGGGCAGGATCATGGTCAGCACGCAGCGCAGAGGGTGACAGAGGAACGAGAAGAGGAAGACGGCCATGCTGTAGATACAGACAGTCGTGACGGATGCCTCATGGTCGTATCTCAGGGTCTTTGACAGCCAGCGGTGAAGCAGGCCGCCGGTCACCATGGCGATCATGAAACACAGAGACAGCAGAGTCAGGACGTCTTTGCCAAGCGGTGACGGTGCAGAGTAAACATCCCAGAGATAAGGCAGGACAGATGTTAGGGCCTGTCGGCAGGCAGCTGCCCTGTTCCTGTGGAGAGAAGACACAGCATCGTCTAGATCCACTCTTCAAAGTGTCAAACTCAGAACAGGATAAAATTATGAAAAGATTATTCTCATATTCAATTAAACCCCAATTAAAATGTATGACAGATGTGAATTCAAACCTTTCAAACTGTGAGGCTCATCCATACCAGCAAGCTGCTGCACAGAAACATTTACTGTATAGATATTGACAAACAGGCCCCCATAGTGAAAGCATGCCTCATTGTCCAACATTAGATCGCATTTGCAACGATCCTGGCATACAGAGAATGAAAGTAAAAACAAATGGATCTTCTCACGCATAAAGGCACCAAGCTTTTTGAGCCATACAGAGGGTAAAAATGACTTTCTCAGAATTACTGTTAACCATCCAATAGGGAAAGTATAATTTTTAAAACTCAAAAAAGTAATTTAGTAATTTCATGTGTTTAACTTTAATACAGCATCTATAGACAGACATAGATAGATAGATAGATAGATAGATAGAGAAAATATTTCATCTTTGGTGTCATCATTTCAGAAAAATGTGAAACCAGCCTCAATCAAACTTAATCCAAAGGGCTGAGAAAAAAAAAATTTTACCTGAGAGGGATGAAAAGGTTCTCTGTAATGGTCTTCATTCTGCCGGAGGAAATATGAGCTGGATGAACAGGTCTGAGAAAGGCTGTGCGACTCTGAGGGAAAAAGGGAACTTGCTCTTACAGTCACTGTCATATTGGTATTTGTGGGTCGCCTCTGTGTTCCTTGTGGAAAGAAAGGTTCTGTTTCCTGTGACCATACATGGCGCATAAAATCATATGGACAGGCATGACATATTCACATGCAGTATGACTCAGGCCTTTTCTCTGTCATCACACTGAGAGGTTTAGAGAGTCAGGCTTCGTGCAATTTTACAGATAACAAGGTTGTGCAATCTGTAATATTGGGTTTAACCAACAAGCACTTTGTGATGGTTATCAAGTACAGTATGCTTATTTATTTATTTATTTATTTAACCTTTATTTAATCAGGAAGTCCCTTGAGATTAAAATCTCTGACCTGACCAAGATAGCACACCATTACAGAGTTACAAAGGAAAGAATGTTAAAAGCACAAGAATTAGAATGACAGATCCGATATACAACAGTAAGAGCCAGCTTAAGAAAAGCACTTGTGGTCTGCAGTCACACCGTCTTTAAACTCAGCCAAAGAGAGAGTCCAGAAAATCTGACTGCAGGAGGTTCCTGAGTTTATTCCATGACCAGGGAACAGAATAAGAGAAGGCTGATTACCAAGTTCAGAACAGATCCTTGGTATCTGGTACAACAGCCATCTAGTGGAACTCAGCAGATAAACAGCTGGAAGTGAGTGACAGGAGGCTGCATTCATGAGTTCATTTGGAGAAACAGCTAAATGCCATTCCTAAAAATATATAAATAAATGACAAAAAAACAACTGACTGTTAAATGCTTCACATATTTTTTGAATCTACACATTTTGTTATTACCTATCCATTAGCCTAATAGTGTGCTTTTTTATTGATATAATCTGAAAACAACATGTTTTATGAAAATGAAAACAATGGAGGATATCTGTTTTTGCATTTTGCATGAACTCTTCAAATTTAAGGGGCCAATATTTTTGCCCAGGATGTGGAACAACTTCAGTGTTTAAATGTGAACGTGGTGGAACAAGACCACCCTTCACACATCAGTGTACTAAACCAAACCGCTAGCATTTTGTTATGCAGGCTGGTTACATGAACACTTCCTGTTGTATGTGACCTAGACGCAGCTACAGCTTGTGGCATACACATAAATTGGTGTGAAAACTAAATGCATGGCACATCCAGTGAAAAACCTTTGAACAGGTGTACGAGAAAAACAAGCTGCATACAGAGAGAGAGAGAGAGAGAGAGAGAGAGAGAGAGAGATGGTCTGCAAACTGTATTAGGCTCCAATAGTTAATATTTATTAGCTTACATATAGAAAGGCAACATTTCAGGGAATTGTTGATTTAAACGTTGCCTTTCTATATGTAAGCCAGTAAATATTAATAGTGTGCAGAGCATATGTCTCTCTCTGTATAAATGTAAGCTGTTGCCTGCTTCACATTCTTGTAGGTATGTGAAACTTTTTCATGCAACTTGGCTTTTGCACTGTGTCCCTGCAATTAATTGCGATGCAGCTTGCAAACTGGCTGCAGCAAATTGAAACTCTTTGAACTTTTTGCAACAAGGTTCATTCAACAGCCATTCAAAGTGCTGGTATCACATCAGGAGACTTTCAGTTGGACCAGTTTTTATTCCTATTACAACCTGCTGATAGCAACACCACAACTGACAGCAAACTGCTTCTGACATGCATCCAGGAAAAAGAAATGACAATCAGTATTTTTTAAGTTGTGCGGATTAACTTTACATTTAAATGTTGTATTGCAGGTTTAAATGGGTTTAAATGATTCCTGTATGGAAAGTTAATTCGCTCAAAGTTAGCTGGCATTAGCTTAACTGCTAACTGTGGACCTCACTTTTGTTAATATTAAGCCAATGTGAAGAGATTTCATATGCTGAACCATATGCTGTCATGTGCAGTGTTAAAGATGTCACATATTTTAACATCTCGCTGGATTCTTAAAATGGAAAAATAATAAAAATAAATTAAATAAAAATAAATTCACCTCCTCTTCAAATAATAGTGATTTGTTACATCATAAATAGTCTCTAACATACTTAGACAAGTTGCAGTTGGACTGTGTGCATCCTTTCCCAGTCTACCATGTTGGGTTTGAATTCTGGTTTATGGTTTTGCACTTTAACACTTGGGGACCTCTGACACTGACCTACACTGAGTAACCATCACAGTCTCACACAAGTTAACCATTGTGGCAGGTCTTGTGACTTCAGGGAGTTTACAACCCCAAACAAACAGTATAGGGAATGTACAACCTCATGCTATCTCTCTTCAAACAGCAGCCTATCAGTTGGGGTGAAGGTAGTATTAGCATTGCTGTTATATAGTTTAACAAATAATGAAATGTTTTAAACTTCAAATTCTGGATTAGGTTTATTCCACACGTCACAGACACCACACAGAAATTAACATAAAGCAAACTCAATTTATTTGAGCTGCAATAAGTGTTATGTAATGCAAATCAGTTTGTAATAAAGTTTTACATTCATTGGAAGGGATTCTTACACTAAAGTAGAAAAGATTCAGAACATTGTTTACATGTTATGTCATTATGATTGTTGAAAAAAAAAAACTCAAACCATGACTTTGGGAACTAAATATAACATATAATATGAGTAACATAATGTCTCTTTGATTTCAGCAACAAAAAAAATAAAATAAAATAAAAAAAACATTTTCAAGGAATTATTCACAAAGGTTTGTAGTGTCTCAGGTCTCGTTGTACCAGCAGGTGTCAGTCTAGCAGCGTCGGCACACAGGAGTCTCCGACTAGAGAAATACTCCTCACCACCACGAGAGGTCAAGTTGTTGCACTTCACAGTAGGGTTAAATGTTCTCCTGTCCAGTTTCATGAGGGAAGACTGTAAAATAATGTAGCCCCAACGTGTTTTTAAACTCTACATTCTTGAAGTGTCATGAGTGAAGCTCCTCTCTGCCAAAACTAATAGTTCACAGCATGAGGCAGGAGGCAGATGGGTTGCAATCTCCTCAAGACTCCAGAGCCAAAAAACGATAGTTGAGGATAATAAGCTCATTAAATGCATGACCACAGGTAACAGCTCAAACTCCCACAATGCTCTATGATATGGAGTACATGCGTACTGATGTTCACTTTTGACCCTGTTTAGTGTTAACTCTTCAAACAATACATTGATACTTTCATCATGTTGAGACAGAGTGGGTAATCAGAGAGTGGCGTTGACAGCTGTGACAGGCGGGATGTGCATGGCAGCGACAGCAGTGGACATGTTGGTGTGTTGGGCCCATTCTGGGTAAGTGTTCAGGTTGAACATGGCGACGCCCCACGTGTTCATGGCCAGGGAGACTGACAGGACGCCCAGAATGTTCATGATGAAGCCGGTTTTCACCTGAGAAGATGGGAAGAAAAATTAGAAATAGGGCTTCTATTGCAGTTTGCACCGTACCATATATTTTGTTTTTTGATGGGAGGAGCTTACCATGTCTTTCACCATGAGGTGTCCTGATGCGAAGGCGATGGAGTTGGGTGGCGTGGACACTGGCAGCATGAAGGCAAATGAACAGCCGACTGTTGCCGGCATCATGAAATAAAGCGGGTTCACCGTAACACGCATAGCCTGTAGAGACAAACGTATATCGCAGAACATTTATGAAGGTGGGATATATTCAGTAGACACAGAGGTCTGGACTGTGCGGTACTGGAAGAAGTACTAAAGCATTACATTTAAATAAAAGTATCAATATCCTCACACAAAATTACTGTAAAAGTACCACTCTGTCATTTCTACTTAAGTAAGAGTATATAATTACTACACCTTAAATGCACTCAAAGAATTCAAAGTAAAAGTATTTATATTCACTGCTGACATATAGCAGAGTCTATAACATGGCATAAAATATGCCTTCCTCTCTAGGGATTGGCTCCTCTTGTTGGCGCTGGTTTGACAAACAAGAAGAAGAAGAAAAAGAAGAAGAAGAAAAAAAATAATGCAGTGGAGTAAAAAGTATGGATATTCTCTTAAAAATGTAGCAGAGTATAAGTCAAAAGTCTCTGACATTGAAAATACTAGTACAGACTTGAGTCTCTACTAGTACTTGATAAATGTACTGAAGTACAGTAACAACAGATTTGTACTTCACTACTTCGCACCACTGGCACCGTATAGGATAATGTTATACCATATTTACTGCTGACAGACTGTCTGGTTAAGATTTTCCTATGGTAAGCACTAGTATATAGGAAACTATAGGACCAGTCTGAATAGAACACATGGTTTACCAAACATGTTGTAACGACTGCACCAATGCAATGCACAAACCCCTCAGATAATGATTACTAACAACAGCAGTTAATGTCCAACAGACAAACAAATATATATAACATTTATTGCAAGAGTTTAACAAGCCTGTGAACCTGCTGACTAACTAGGTCATGCAAAGTGAATTTCAGTCTATAGGGCGATGACTTTTTAGTGCTTATAGAAGAATCGCATGTTTTAGTTGATCAGTTTTCCTCTGTCTACATGACTGTCGTCTTCATGAATGAATTACATTTCATGATATTTCTCATGTTCTTGATTAGAAGTCATGGTATTTACCTTTTACCTGTCTACCTGTTGATGCTCTCATGTGACCTCATTGTGAGATGATACATTATGATCATGAATCTGTCCAGACTTTTATCAAGTTTTATTGTAGTTTTTTATGTATTTGTTTTTCCATGGTCTAAATACATATTCTAAGTTATCAAAATAGTAATTCTAAACTGGTTATTACAGAACAGTATAATCATATAATAAGTGCTCAACAATTTAATGTTTCATCCGAACAATGCGGATGTCAAGCTGCTTCAGTAACTTAATAAAACCCTTTGAGTCTGATTCCCAGTATCCAAATTCCCAGAGCCCAAAACAGACAAACAACAAACTAATCAATGCATAGATAATCAGTGTCCAGTCATGAGATGTCAAGATGAAGACAAGTAATTGATGGGAGTTTCATTTGTTTTGTGCAAGTGAGTGCAATTTATTTATTGGTCTTTTTCTCCCTTTTTTCATGACATAATTAAAATTACTCTTAAAGCTGCAAAGCTCATGTTGGAGGCTCTAAATGGCAGTGAGCTGTAACTGAGATTTGGTCTGTAGCTCTATGACGTTGGTAAACTGAACACAACAGGCACGGGTCTCCTGACCTGTGATGCTTTACACCAAAGGGATGAAAGAGGCGAAAGATCTAATGTTGGTGAGTCTATAGAGCTGCTCCACTTTTGTGTTTTATTCTAAAGTTTTGATTTGCCTCTTCCTGTAGGCAGAGAAACAAAAACACTGACTCTGCTGCATCTCAACAGGCCTTTTTCACAGCAGCCATTTAGATGGGAATATCAGGTAAACACAGGTGTTACTAATGGTATTAATTAAGGTTCTGTTGCATTTATGTCATTGGGTCACTAGAAAGGCACTGGTTCACTTAAATGGAACAGAACTTTAATTAGCATCATTAGCAACACCTGTGTTTACCTGCCGGTTCATGCTGAAAGAAGACACTGTAGAAGACACTTTTCTCCTTTGCAGACACATTTTGTGATTGGGCTGATCATACCAAACCAGTAGAATGCAGGGTCAGGTACTTATAAACTGTCTACAGCCATTTGTGTTAGAAACAAACATGTTCTTACCAGTTCAGCGATGACGGGTAAAAATATGATGATTGTGGCGGTGTTGCTGGCGAATTCGGTGAAACAGGCCAGGAACGCTGTGATCAACATACCAGCCGCAGCAGGGGGGACCTGGGCCAGAGGCTCGAGGTGGCCTCCGATCCAGGAGGCGAGTCCAGACTCCTGCAGAAGGCCACAAGGTCAGGTCAAAGGCCACAGACAGAAACATAACGAGTACATAATGACACAAAACAGTGCAGAGCAGAGGGCAGCCAACAGTGGAGCAGAAGGGCACATTATAACAGTTTATTGATTTGTCTGTTT
Source organism: Holocentrus rufus (assembly GCA_900302615.1). Classification (NCBI taxonomy): domain Eukaryota; kingdom Metazoa; phylum Chordata; class Actinopteri; order Holocentriformes; family Holocentridae; genus Holocentrus; species Holocentrus rufus. The sequence goes on from OMLF01022610.1 coordinate 37,973, forward strand.
ATTGACTAGGATCCCCACTAGTTGACGTCTCAGTGACCATCAGTCTCCAATCCACCTGACCTGCAAGTCTTTGGATTGTGGGAAACAAACAAAATCCAAATGAACATGAGAGAGCATGCAAACCGACCAACAAAATAGGATTTTTCTACAGGAAATGAGTTGCAACTGGAATTACAGCGCACTGTTTTGATCTGTGCCGGTCTCACTAAGCCTAAACAAATTTACCTCGCAGCCTTTGGCCATAGCGAAGCCTCCACCGAGTAACAGAATGATATTCCATGGGACGCAGTCCTGAGCTTTCTTCCAAGATAAGAGAGGAACATAAGGAGTATTTGAAGCTGAGGAAAAACATTTGCAGATAGGTGATACATATCATTATTAGACACTGAATAAACCATGTATGCAAAACCACTTTCATTTCAATAAAGGTAGAAACGCCTGAAAAAGGAATTAAAGGAATATATGTGCTAGAATTAGAAATTGTTAACCTTAAAATTTGCACACATAAAATGAACCCAATGAATTGTTTGTTTTTGTTCTCTTGCTTCCAAGCCCAGTGGTTTGTTTGACCAGCTGAACATAGCGTTCGCAGCCACACACACCATCAACAACACACACAAACACACATACGCACACACATGCACAGAGACACACACGAGCAAAAAAGCTCCAAGTGTGGCAACGCCGTTGGAGAGATTACTATAATCACAGAAACAACGGACCACAGTCTCTCCTCCCGACGGGAAACTTCTCAGACTTTCTAATCTGCATCACCAGCATTCCTCAGCATATTTCCAATGCCCGGCAATAGCTGACGCACAAGTTCTGTGTGCAGACTTAATGTCTTTTAACTGTTCAGATTACCTGGTCATCAATATTAACTTTAGACTGGCTGCATATCATTCTGAAGCACATGTGAAAAAAAATGGTTGTTTTCCTTTATTATAACTAATTATTGGGTGTTACTTTTAGTTTGTCCTTTTTCTACAGCACTCTGCAACATAAACCATTTTAAGTAAATGATTACATTATTAATCAGAATCTGAGCATCATTTCTAATAGAGCACTATAGTATAGTCATGTGCACATCTAATCTACATGTATTACAAGTATTATAACTACAGCTCAAAAGGAAACTGTATCACAGCTCCAAACATACACTAACAGTATAGACAGGAACATTTTGAGCCCACAGGGCCTTTTTCAGTTCTGGGTTTTGCCTGTGGGGGCAAAACATTCCTCTTAATTCTGTTTTACATATTTGGAGTGGTGATCCAGTGGGCCACTTTTACTACTTGTACTACTTCTAACTAATTTATTTTCTGAGAGGTGTTTGTGGTGGAGTTTGTGCAGTTTATAGTTTTTGCAAAATCTGGCATTTCCCATACTGACCTTGAGGGTTGAACCACCAGCTGAGAGAAGGTTTCTGAGAAGGGAAGAAGAAGAGTATCGAGACAATAATCACACCAGTGACCGCGTCGGACACGTACCTGCAAGACAAGAAGAAGACAAGGGATGAGTGGAGGACAATAAGTGCAGTAACTAAATATATACATGCACTAAATTACTGATGTTAAGGTATTGGATGTTTTCATTAAGCATGCCTTCCTTACCCTTTGTTAAAAAACACAGACCAGCCCGTGACAAATTTGGGGTCTCTCGTGAACAGCAGAACAGCAAACAGCACGAAAAAGAAAGAGATCGCTCCCTCTGCAAAACTGAAATTGAGCACGGAAAACAAACGTCAGTGAAGCGCTCTGCGGTGCAAATGCATTCATTCACCCTCTACTGCACGAGATTTGAAGACATACACAGGTCCTTACTTTATGGGCCCGAGTTTTCTGTAGTCTTCGTCTATGACCGCCTTGGCTCTGGCTTCTGCTTGGGCTCTTTGGTCCTGCTTCTTGAGACACAATCTGCATAAAATAAAAAAGGCGATACAGATACAGCATGGAAATGGTGAGACAGGGATTTCAAGAAAAAAAAGAAGAAGAAAATTAAAGCTCAGCCTACAACTCAACTACCCTACAAAGTACAAACAGCAGTTAAACTGAGAAAAATTACTTTTAATTTATCTCCTTCCCTCACAAAAGTATTGTTGGTGCAGAAGTGGACTGTATGTGTGTCACTTTATGGCTTTTATTGACATATTTTTTCTGGATATAACACATATATCCTGCCTTTTTAGCCCAGTAGTACGCTTTGGTAATCAATATCAACAGAAATGTCTATACCATTTATTAATCCATCAATTAATCTACAGTGAGTAAATGTCTGATGCCACCATACCGTGTGTTCAATCCCCCATAGAGAAACGCGATCCATATCCATCCCAAGAACAGGAAGAGAGCCATGAGGGGGAAGGCAAAGGCAAACCAAGAACCAAAATTGATCAGGTCACAATCTGGAAAGTAGCTATTAAACAAAAGAATGGCTGTCAAAAAAAGGCGAAACAGTTTTCATGCAGTGGAAATACTTAAGTTACCTGTGGTGCTGTCTGCACTACATCAGAACATGTTTCCCAGTGTCTCTAAAAACGTCACCTTTTCAGCTGTCCAATGAAGATGAGATTGGGCGCGGTGCCCGTCAGGGTGGCAGTGCCTCCGATACTGGCTGCATAAGGGATGCAGATCAGGAATCCTTTCCACACCTTCATCTGATACTCTGACTCTGCTCGAATCTCCTCTGCTGTCCTCACTTCGCCCTGATCTTCTCCATCCATCCTTTTGAGTTTTTGAAGAGATTTGTTTATCTACGGTTTTGTGTTTATTTAACAGAGACAGTGGGTAATTCCATGAACTGACAGAGGTAGCAAGCTACTAAATGTCATCTGTAGAGTTTAAGATGCAAAAGTGTTACCCAGATGAGCAAGAACACCACTTATACTGAGTTAGATTGAGAGGTTATGACACAACATGACTTGGTAAATGTCAAGTGATGAGTCAAATCTCGATCTTACCCCTCTATAGACAGTATTTGTTTTTCCAAAGGCAGGGACTGCACAGACTGCAGGTTTACAGTGGACTGACCTGAAAGAAACCGAGACAAAGAGGTGGTGTGAGGTTCACCTGCAAACATGAAAAACAAAAAAGGACAGGAAAGACCTTTGGTTTTTAATATATGACAGTAATATATGAACGCAGTCCAGCATCATCAATCAATTACTTGTACACTGACTAACTCTGCATCCAAGAGATCAGTGTGCTACAAGAAGATGTGGTGGAAAGTTACATTCCTGGGTTATATATTAAAGCCTCGTGCAGACAAAGTTAAAACAATACAACATCTGTCTTTGGTGTCAAAGTGGACATGAGGTAAAGATACATTTTTACAGCAAAATAATCCTGGCTTACACACGTTATGCTGTTGACCATGGTAATTACGCCGTGATTTGGCGGTGACTGGATTATTATTACTTATGGTAAGCTACAAGTTGGAGAGAACAGGGGTTCAGAATAAATGTGAGGTAACAGTCTTAAGGAAGCACTTGTACTTGCTTTGTTATACTAAAGCCTACATGCTTTACCATTTATTAAATCATTCTCAGGATCCTCAATGCACTTGCACTTCTGTTTCAGGGTCTCCAGGTCTCCAAAGAGACTCTCCAGGATGGCATTAGCAATGGGGAGCATCATGGCTGTGGTGGCAGTGTTGCTAAGCCACATGGACAGGAATGACGAGGTGAACATCATTCCCATTATCAGCCTGCATGGGAACATAATGCAAAACATAAGTCTGAATAAGCGTGTGATTGAAGAGGAAACTTGTTGAAATTATATTCTAATAGAGTTTAAAATGTTTTCTCACCAGGCTGGCTTTACTCCAACAATTTTAAGGACCTTCAAGGCTATTCTGCGGTGCAGGCCCCATTCCTCGATAGCTGAAGCCATCACAAGGCCACTGAGGAAGAGAAAATTGGTATCGAGGAAGTACTGAGGGCAGACCTTTTTGGATGGAAGAATTCCCAGAGTTGGAAAGAGGCAGACTGGAAGCATTGCAGTGACAGCCAAAGGAAGGGCCTCTGTGCACCAAAACGCAGCCATCAGCACCACCACATAAAGACATTTTCCCTCCTAGAAGATAAGCAACACATGGGTGTTAATGGAGCAAAAAAATAAAATTGACTAAACAATGATATTGTTATTCATTGTGAGAGAGAGAGCGAGAGAGAGAAGTCTACATGTTATAAATGGAATGACAAATGGTTGGTCGCTGGTTTACTGATTGGTTGAATTTAAGTGATGCTTTTATTTTGAATCTAAACACAGTGTATCATAAATGAGGAATTGCCTTAAAGCCTCCTCAACCCTGCTGGTCCTGTCAGTGGGTTGATCACTGCTGTGCAGCTGAGTTTTGTTCAAACCCACAGAACTTTATTTCAAATTCTAGTGGAGATCCCAATGTTTCCAAAGATACCACATATGTTCTGCTCAATTACAGGGAAATATGCATAAACTGGCGTACAAGACATGTAGATATTTTCTATTTGATTTAATGGAGCAGCCATAAAACAATAGCATACTGACTAAATATAAGCGTGATGTAGGTTCAATGAAGCGCTGCCACCAAGAGACACAATATATGTATGTGACACTGTCATACATATGGAACAAATCTATTTTCTAACGTTGAAGCAACCTAAGGGGAAATTTAAGGGAAAACAGTATAAGAGGTGAGGATGCTCAGGCAAATTTTAGTGTCTTTTCAGCAAAAAGCTACACAGTCTTTGGATGGCTTTGGGTGGATATGACAGAGCAATGGCAATAGGTGTTTATTTAGTCTGCACCAGCTCAGCCCACCTGTGTTACACTTTGGCTGAGGCCTCATAAGCACTCATAAGTTTGTTAAACTCAGACAATGTAACTGTATGCCAATATTATCAATCGCTGCCTATTTTGAAGGCCGGGCAGCTTTTGTAGACTTCATCTTTCAGCTGCATTATTCTCAACAGTGGAGATATATGGATGAGAGATTTTCATGTGGAAGACAAAATGTAAAACATCCAGTATTTACATGTGCACTCTGTTCAGCATCAAGTGAATCCCTGTCCATGATACTCTACACCAAAAACATCAGGCTGCCTACACTGACAGCACAACAGTGCTGAAAACATTTCAACTGATTTCTCTGTTTGTTTTGGGTTTCTACCAGCAGCAGGACTTGAAGGTGTTATCTTTATGATCTGTTTCCCATTAGGTGATTAAAGGACAGTATCAGGAACCACACCCGGTGAAGTAATCAGGTGCATCTGAGTTTTGTCTCAACAGCTTACTTGTTGATGTACAAATTACTTGTTGAACTGGTTGCAGTTTAATAGCGCATCCCAGTTAAACCTCAACCCCGAAAGTGGCAGTTTAAAGCAATATCAATGTCACAACATAGTGTAAGCCAAGTCCAACATTATCTGCAAGATGGTTCCGAAGGGTGTTGCTAAAAGAGTGACACATAGAAAGTAAGTTGTGCCCATGACAAAATTCATTATCTTAATCGGCAAAACTGTCAAGTTTGCAGCTGTTATTTATTTATTTGAGCAGACTTTACCTCTGTCTGTAAAGAGACATGAAACTCAAAGATATTACTACTAATAATCAATTAAACAAGCAAGAGTTGCTTGTGCAAGAAGGCACTAATTTGATTTATTTGTTAAAATGGTTTAAGCAGCATTTTTGTCATAGTGTGCACAGAATAGTGAAAATAGTGTTAAGCAAACAAGCGCGCAACACTGTGTAAGAGATAGATGTGTTAGTGCGAGACCACTTACCTTTTCTGGTAGGGTGAAAAGTAAAGGCAGAAATATAAGCGGGGTGAGAAGCAGAATGAGCTGTTTTCGGACGCACCACAGCTTCTTAGACAGAACTGACAGCTCCATGTCCAAACTGAGCTTCACTTCGTTTAGGAAAGGGAACCCAAACTGGCTGCGCGACGCCTGCTTGGCAGCACTTTGAAGCGTCTGTGTTTTGGGACCCTTAGAGAAGATTAACTATACGCTTACAGGTTAACTCCTCATATGTTGGTGTCAAATTGTTATGAGGGGATGGAGGGTCGACCCAAGGCCGGCCCGTGGCATAGGCGTGCCTAGGGCGTCACCCTCTGACAGGGGCGCCACAGTGGTTGCTTCAAAAAAAAAAAAAGTTTCTGTCTTAAGACATTTTAATAATAATAATAATAATAATAATAATAATAATAATAAAAACTGTGCACATGTTCTGGCTGTGTTGTGTGCTGTGCGCAGTGGCACAGACAGTGTCAGCCACTATTAGATGCGCCCCATATTAGATGCGAGACGTATGAAGTGCAGATTTCAAAGGGCAGAATTTATCTCATCCGTACAAGATATTGGGCCCTATTATCATACAGGCCAGTCACTGGCACAGTGGGATTTTGGTGAGGCTCAGTGAGAGTTTCTCCTCACCTGGGCACGTTTTTTTTTATTTTGGTAACACGCTGAGCGCCAAGCTGGGAGGAGTGTGCTGCTGGGAATTTTGGTGCCTGCTCAGACCAGTTTCACGGCGCATCAAGGTGTGTGTCATTTTCATCACATCATACATCATACATCATACAACATTTCATCATATGTTGATGGAGGCGCGCCAAACTACACATCTATGGAACCTCAAAATCACTGTTTATGAATCTCTCATGATGGAAAAATATTTCACTGCATTGTTTATGAACTTTGACGCACATGTGGCGGTGGTTAAATGTTCATATTGACAAAGAGAATAATGAAATCATAGCGATACACATTCATCCCTACTAAAGCTGGTTATCTGCACTGTGTTCAAGGATGAATGTATTTGATTTGGAGTGTGTTGGAGACACGTGAAATTTGGAATTTTTCATTGCATTTCCTGCAATTCTACACAATCTTTTATTTTCTTGAACCCAATAATGTACATAGCGTAATTTAGAACATAACCAAAAACATTCATATTACTTAGCACTGATACATTTTATATCCTGACTATTTTCAAAGCAAAATCACGGCTTGGAATTAACAATAAGCAAGATTCAAGATTCTATTTTCTGAGCAAGCGATCATAATGGCATTTTATTCTCTGAAATGAATTTACTATAGAAGACAGGGACAAGAAAGGGGGGAAATTGTGTACAGATTTACTTTATGCTCTCTCTCTCTCTCTCTCTCTCTGTCTCTCTCTGTCTCTCTCTCTCTCGCTTGCTGGTGCGATCAGTGCTCACCAAAACCACACTATGCTGTTAAGCAGTGCGCATTCTCATTAAAAGGAAGTATAAGAACATATCTGACTGGTTAAGTCAGTTCCAGCCCCTAACACACCCGGTTCATCTCAATCCCTCCCTGTTCACAGATGCGCCAGGTGCATCTTGTCACCAAAATACAAAATGCGCGCCGTCACGCCCCCTGCACTGGGCACTGGACATTTAACTGCACTTTGCAAAGTGCGAAAATAATGCCCGTTATGTCATCCATAGGAGATATACTTGCAAAAAAAAATGTTCACCTCGCCTCTCGAGGGCACTGCCCCAGTTATTTTGGAGGAAAAAATGTCTGATTTAAATTAATGAAAGTCTTGCCTTTGCCTTGCCCTGTTTATTTGAACTAATTTTATGTAAAATTTTGAAAGCAAGCCCCCACGTGACAACATGTAGCTGCTTCGCCAATGATCTGATCTAAAATCTCTTGTCGTAAAAGTCAGTAGGCTATATGCTGTGCATTAGCCCACTAATGAAATGATCAATTGAAAATACCTGGGAAAAAGACAAACGCCTCATGAAAATGATTACAAATAGAAAAATGGTAATACGAATAATAGGAAAATGAACTTTTTAAAATATGATTATCACATGTTGTCACGTGGGGGCTTGCTTTCAATTTTATATAAAATTAGTTCATACAAACATTTTATGGAGAAATCTCACAGTCCTATTATGGTTTACAGCAGATATTTACAGTAACTGAGAAGGTAAAGCTTTTTCTTTATGCTGGATTTGATTGAACTTTCAATGCTGTTTGTATCTTACACCAAGCATGTCATTCTCACCCTCAGCCTAATTAAGCCTAATTAGGCCTATCCTAATATTTCATGAGAGAAGTGGCAGAATTAAGTTGATTTTTGTACTGCCTCAAAACTTTGGACGAATTCACAGCAAAACCCAAAATCCCTACTGTAATAATAGAATACTAGAACACTGTATTCAATATTGAGCACCACAGACACAGTTTAAGTCTAATAATAATAATAATAATTATAATAATAATATCATTATAAAATATCAGAAATAACTTAACATAAAGTGCATCAAAGTCAGTGTATCACAGACACACTAAGCTTTTAAAGGGACTGTAGCAGTGATATTTTACAGTTTTTTCTTTAAAGACATGACTATGACATGGAGGTTGGCGCACCATAAAGAAAAATGTTTGAAGACTTACCAGGGAAGAATAACCAGGGAACTCTAAAGTATTTGGAAAGAAGTCAATATAGTGATGCCATCTGCTGTTCAGATTTGCATGGACTGTCAATAGTGATTGATAACAGGAATGGGCATCTGGGTAGAAGCCCAAGTTCTCCATATAGCCTAATAAATAAATAAATGAATAAATTTGCATCTTCATATGTTTCT
>OMLF01022625.1:10107-29393 GCA_900302615.1 Holocentrus rufus
TGACTTGGATGCACGTGTAGCCACTGACAAATTACAGCGACTGCTGCATACGTGTCTGTGCGATTATACATAACAAAACAGAAGGAGAGCTCAATGTCATTCCATCTTCCGTTTGTTGCTGTTGTTTCTGTTTTCCTGAGAAACATTTTAAAGGGAGTCACTTCAAGTCGAAAAAACACCCGGGACGTTGTCTTGATGTCATTGGCGCAAGGGCGTATTGATGACTAACATGGTAATATAAGTGCGACCAGGCACTGCGGCTGGAGGGGACAGACAAAAGACATGAGGATGCAGACAGTGGAGTAAAACTGTAATTAGAGATCAACAGACGTGGGTTCTGCAGGCTGATATCAACATCAGTGTTTTTACCCTGCAGTCATTGATATTTGATATTTGGCGCAGATACAAGACATCGTCGCATTTGATGTTTTGCATGCTAAAAAAATTACAAATAGTCAGTGTTTCCTTTTTTCTTGGCAGAGGGGGGTAAAGTGTCTGAAACAGCATTTAGATCAAGTGACACTAAAAATCTCCACTGGAAGCAAAATGAATGAATTTTTTACAAGTTAAAAACAAGTAAAAGCAGCGTGTCCCACTGCATCTATTCAACAGTAGAGGAAACTTAGAGACAAAAAATTAATCTTCAAACAAAAATAAACAAAACAAAATAAGCTTTATGGATTCTATTACACGAAGTCATTGCTATTATTATTTAACAAACATAACATGTTTGCACTGGTGATATTCTCTCCCATCCTCTCTCTTTCACACACACACACACACACACATACACACACACTGGATCCCCTCAGTGTCTAAACACCTGCGCAGGTCGGCCTCACCTGTAGCTGCAGGGGCAGGGAGAGGCCCTGTGCGCGGCGGTGGAGGCCCCGGGGCCCCTGTCCCAGGCTGTGCAGGGCCGTCACCTCGTACTGGGAGCACAGGCCCGTCCTGGCCACCAGGGGGCCCCCACTCACCCCCACATGGTCACCACATCTGAAGGAGAGGATGCAGCGTTAGACCAGGAAGAGGAGGGGGGAGAGGAATTTCTGTGTATGAATGAGTAGCTTTGTGGATGAGGCAGCAGTGTGGCTTTCTGCAGTGAATTGTGGGAGTTTTGTGAGAAGCTGTAGTGTAAACAAAGGCATGTAATTGGATTTAAGAGGATTAAAGCTAAGAAGTGAGGGAGTTACCTGTAGAGCATCACTGTGCCTTTGGAGCTCTGTGCTGCCTTCTCCTCCACCTCCTCCTGTTTATACCTGGGACGAGAGACATAGAAAGAGAGGGGGAGAGAGAGAGGGTGTCATTAATTGTGTTTGAAAGCCTTTCCACTCTGTATCAAATGTAAATTCTCTCATTTTTCTAGGACTTTCCATGCCCAAAATACAGAATTTCAATTACTTATATAAACGGAGCATGATGGTTTTTTTCTTGACTGAAATTTTTAAGACTTCAGATGCAGAGATCTTATAAAAATTTATCCATCTGTTCTTTTTATCTGCTATGCATTCCACAAATTATTTTCAGTTTACAGTGTGGGAAGCGAACATAAACACAACAGAAAATAAATATCATGCTTGATTAATAACTAGTTACTGATTTTTTTAATGAAGGCTGACAAAATAGAAAATATTCCATCGCTTGCCTCAAAAATTATTTAACACCAAACCCCAGACCCAAACCAAAGCAGTAAGAGCTATGGAGGCCGATCCAGTGGCAGACAGCTGCACAAGCCATTTATTAATTTTCCAGACAGACAGACAGACGGTCTACCTGCTGTGAGAGAAAACCTCCAGAGCCACAGAGGGCGCCACCTCCAGAGGCTCCCAGGCCAGGTCCTCGTGGATCAGCTGCTGGGCCCCGCGGGTCAGAGAGCGTAACGACTCCTGAGGAGCAGAACGGGCACTTAGTGACACAAATACGCCTCTTTACTCTTACCAACACACGAGGTCTCATAATGAACAATAAGTTGACAAATGTAAGTAATGTGACTGATTGTTTTCCTTCAAAGTGACGACAAACAGACTTGATTTCAAAGGTGTTAATGAAAAATTCACATTATATTAAACATTCACATTTATGGATGGACCTGTTTATTTTCCAACATGACTTGGGGACATTTAAGGACACTAGCAGCGTTGTCTGTGCCAAGCAGCCTGGCTAACTATAGCTGGGTTTCCATCCAAGTGTTTCCAAGTGAATTATGATGTATTCAATTAGAAAGAATGAATGGAAACAATGACAAATGACCTCAATAATGCGGGAAAGTTTTTTTTAACACCTGCTTCAAGAAGGAAAAGTTTTATTATGTTGAAGAAATTCTAGGGTAAATAAGGATTAAAAAAAATTTGGTTATTTTTTCATGTGGATGTTCACTGATGTAGCTACATGTTACATTAGTTTCAACCCAGCTGATGGAAACACACACACACCCCCTTCCTGTTTTATCTGGTGCATTATTTAAAAAAGGTGTTTTGCAAAGTCACTGGAAATTGATGACTGCGGAGGCTTGACGGGGTTCCTCTCTCTCACACACACACACACACCTCAGAGGGCGTCCACGAGTCTAGCTGTGGGTCGAGCAGCACGTCGCAGCAGAAGGCTCCTGAAGTAACTGCAGGGAGAGACGGGCGAGATTTTACTGGATTAAAAACGATCGGCACATGGCTAAAGATGCTGTTGGTGATCATGTTGAACGTGTGACAGCTCAGAGAGAGAAATTCTTGTACCTGGAACCTCCGGTGTGGACAGCAGCTCCACTGCAAAGTCGTCCTTGAAGGCGGTTTCCAGCACCTGGCCGAGCAGGGCTGCACAGGAACGCCAGTAAGCCTGAAGGAAAGACCATGCATGATTTTGATTTATTTAAAAAAAACAATGCAAAGACATGCAGCAGAGGCCTCATTTGAACCATCTGCTGCTGTAGGTGATTCACTATAAGTGGATTTGTGGTCCAGACGGTGGGTTCAACACCTTTTTATCCATCTGGATATTTGCCATTTAGCACCGATGCTCTAATCCAGATTTATGATGCAGGTCCAGGTGTCTTGGTTTGGTACACAACAGAAGGAATTTCATGACTTTTCCAAGAGATTTAACACCATAAAATCTAAATTGCATCCTGGTTTGTTGATCAGCTCAGGAAACATGCAAATAGTCTGGTTGTCTATAATATATTGTCTATAAAAACAACCAAAATCCACCATTCCGCCATCCTGCTTCAGCATTCTGGTCAGTACCTGGTTGACCAGCAATGGGTCGGCGTCTTTGAAGGTGAGCAGGGAGAGCGAGCAGGAGCGGGTGAGGGGCTGGTGGAGCGGCCACGGCTCCCCGTCCACCAGCGCCAGAGCCGAGCTGGTCACATGGTACTCTGTCAGGTCTGAGGGAGACAGACACACATCAGTCTATAATCCAGACCTAAAGTGTATTTGCAAGCCCTACATGTCACATTTTAACATCAGGGACAACAAGGAGTACACCCCCACTCTGATCACCTCCCTCCTTCCTCTACTCACGTCTGGCGCAGCTTAGAGGAGTGGACATCCCTTTGTTCATGACCAGCAGCGTGCCCTCCAGCCCCGGGCCGTGCATGGTCACCTCGATCTTCTCGATGCGGGGGTACAGAGCCCTCTGCCTGGCCTGCTCTCTGGAGAAGACGGCGTTGCGTTGGCTGCGCACCTCGGCGGCCGGCGGACGCACGGCTGCTGCGGTAGACGCCAAGCCTGGAGAGGAGAGAGGACGCATGGATCCAGAGAGTCAGGATAAGAGAAAAATAAAGGAAAGCAATAGCAAAACACAACAGGAAGGTGCACACATCTCAAACTTTATGGTAACTATCAAAGCAATAAAGGATAGATTATAGATTCAAAAGCTACCACGTGAAAATAAATCATTCATTCATTCATTAACATGTTTATTATATGTACAGTAGATATGAGAGGCAATTAAATGCTGGTTAACAGCACGGGGGGAAATATGCAGCTTTCATTATAGACAAATGACCAATCTGAATAAAATAAGCCTGGTTTGTCTGTGTCTAAGGTGATGATACACACCAAAATTTGGCGACACCGGTGCAGTAACTACAAATTATTCATGTTAGGTAAATTAATCAATCAAGGTCATGTTTAAGTGTGTACAGACTGCCTGCGTTTACCACCAATTTAAAGTTAAAGCTTTGAGACTTTTCGGTGACAGTTAGATTGAATATAATCCTAACTGGAATAAATGTGATAATGAAAACCATTGAAGAACACATTTTTAGTATGGTACAGTGTTGTCTTAACCTTACAGAATGCAGTTCTTCAACGTATATGATACTAAGTTTTATTTACAGTGCTTTTTTTGAGGTTTTCAGGTTAGCCGATATAATTTAAGACATTTTAATATTTTTTTAAAAGCCCTGTTGGCCTCTGTGTGTTTCCCATGACAGGATAATTTCTCCTGACAAGTATTACAACTGCAACCTGTCAATAACTTAGCTAGCTCACATGCTAATGCTATCAATTAAGGTTGACGTTAACGCTACTTACGTCGCTGGATAATTTGACACACGGTCCTGCACGACATTATGAGGAAATACGTCCACAGCTACATCCAAATACAAGTAAATTTTGTCAAAGAAGAATAAAATGATAAATGTCTGTTACAGAATGCAGCTGAAGGACGCCATGCCTGTTTCTTGTGCAACTTGTATTTAGGTCCGGGCAGGAACTGAAGGAGGTGAAGAGTTCCAAGTGAGCTATAAACAGCTGAACTGCTTTTCCGAAACACGGCACCAGGTGTCGCTGTTGTTATTCACGCCAGGCATATTCAGGCATTCAGGTTAAAACATGGTAATATATTGCAATAAGGCAATTTCCCTTAGAATCCCCAACAAAAGAATAAATAACACTGTAATGCTATTATAAGGACTTATAATGCCTGTGGTACTCAGTAGTTATTCTGTAGTGACGGTAGCATATTTTATAGCTCCTCCTCAGTATAATTTGCCTTTAAAATTCATAGGGGGACTCAAAGTTTTGCTGTGAGCTTGTACAGTAGTCCTCCAAAATTTATTATAGAATTACTGTAGTTCTTCATAAGAGATGAACGATTATTGTCCTTTACACTGATTGAATAGAGTCCAAAGATATGATACTGGCTTGAAAGTCTTACATATTCCCAATATCATCTGCTAATGGACTCTAATAGCACTCACAATGTGACAAATGCTCGTTTGATTTCCAGGACTGGAATCAGCAGTAAGTGTTGGCACTAATGGCAGCGGCAGACTGCTGGGCCAGGGAACGCAGTGGCAGGACCCAAACATCATCAATCACCCAGACATGGACCGAGATGGAGCCAGATTACTGCTAACTAACACAGCTCACAAGCTATTTTCACAGTGAGCACAGATCTTATAGAGTCTATCTAGAGGGCAAAGTAAAGCTTTATTTTCACAGTGATTTGTTGCTGGGTTGCCTCATATGAATGTTTTACAGCAATGGGAGATGACATATCTCTATGAAATACACCAGTTTTCAACAGAGTTTTCTACTCTGCAGCTTTTCAACTCCAGTTAAAATTAAAATGGAAGAAGTCAGCATTATTGATGATCTCCTGATTATTGATATCAGCTTATGCCCTGTCCTGACTCCTATCCAGTGCATCACCCTCCGGTTTGCTCTGTAGAGATTAGTGGGTTTTTTTTAATCTGCTTGGAGAGCCAGATGGGTGGGGCTTGTCATATAAAGACGATTCTGAAAGTGTTAAGTACATTCTCAATTACAGAAAAATAAACTAAACTGACATGCAATTACATTCCTATAATTTACAAAACTTCCAGGCATTTGGTATATGTCCTATTTGTTAAACCCAACCCATCTGGCATCTAAACAGGCCAAGATAAATCATGAATACCATTTCCCAATGTTATGTGGCACATATCTGCTCCATGGTATGGTATTATTTTAGGAGACACGATCTTATTCTGTTGCCATGCAATTGCTTTCCATTTTTCAGGTTCTCTCTATCCAGTCAGAAGGAAACTGCTAAAAAAAAAATTCAAAGTACAACTTGGCTTCACGTGGTGTGTTATTTTGAACATGGCCAATTGGCAACAAGAGGCAAGATAGAAAGAAAAATGTTGTTCAAACTAGCAAATATATCACAGTAGATACAGCTTACCTCTGATTTGTGCAACATAAATCAAATCAAGGGATCAACAGGGCTTTATTCCCACGACAGAGACAACATTTGATAAATTACATCTATCCTCACAAAATGATTTATGGCACACAATTAAAACAAGGCAAATTCAAGCAATTGTGGGGAAGTCTGTGGTCGACAAAATGGTAACACTTAGATTGTTTATCGTTCGAAATATTGAACTTTTGGTTATTCCTTCCCAAAAAGAACACGCAGCATCTTGGAAACTCATTCACATCTGTGTTAAATCATTGCACTTTATTCAAATTCATCCAACAATAAATGAGCAGGACACATCTGTGCAATAAAGATTTATTTTTTTGTTGAAAATAAGTGTTTCTGACTGTTGGACCACTAACATATCTGATGTGGTTTAACATAGATGAGCTATACATAGAAAGTTCTGACGTTAATATGTTGAAAGAAGGCATTTTGTTTCGTCTGTTTTGTAGTTACGGTGTAAAGACAGTGTCCAGTACATTGTTTATGATTGGCTGATTGGCAGATTGATTCAGTCTCTTTGGGTGAGTTTGATTGTACTCAAATGTCAGTGTGACAGTACGACTTGATCAAAACATGCACACATCATCCACGATGAGCGATTCAAACTTTGGGAACTTTTGAATCAATTTACCCTAATGTTGCGGTCCTCTTTTTCCTTTGTTGACATTCATTCATTCATTCATTCATTGTTAGGTAGGCCCACCGCAAAACAAACTCACCCCTTCACATTGGGGTTCGCCTTCAGTCCACCGTCTGACATCCTTTCAAATACTTTCTGCGTTTGATTGGTCTTGCCTGGCACAAGTTGCACGATCAAAATGTCCCAAAAGTGCAAAAAAAAAAAACAAGAGCAAATAGCAAACATGACTAATAAAATCACCGAGCACACTGCAAGTTAACTGCAAACCTCATTTGGAACACCCATGCCTGGTTTCCCAAGCGCATTTAGCACTTTATCGTCTTCGTCAAATGGCTTTTTAAGATGGTTTTGGCACTATGTTGCCTTTGGGAAACCCAAGAAAAATCCGCTCAAGTTAAGGATGGATGAAGGATGGTGATGGAGGTGGGGCGGTGAAAGTGTTGTTTTTTGTTTTTTTTTCCTTAAGGGTAAAATCCACTCTTGGACACTTTTATACATCATCAATCTGTGATGTCCGAGGCATTCCAGGGCTTATTTTGTGATAAAGTGCTGTAATTTACTTTGTGTTTACTCACTTTCCCTCAGCCTGCCTCGTCGACTTTCTACTCCAGTTAGTGATTTGCTATTTTTTCCCAGAATGCCTTTTGACTGTGGTGGAGAGACCAATAGCCACTGTTGCCAAATGAACAACTTTGTCACAAGATCTAACTGTTTTTTTTTTTTTTCAAACACCCCAGGCTACTTTTTTTTTTTCTTCCTTCTCAAAAGTGAAGAGTGGAAAACGATGCTACATTTTCTGGCCATGTGCTGCAGTTGGCCATAGCTAACTTGCGCTAATGACTTGTCTAATCCAAACTGGACTAATGACAGTGCTTCCCATACACAGTGTAGCCCCTCCCTGCCCTTAGAGCAGGAGCTGCAGCGAACGGATTGATATGCAAATGAGCAAAATGACATCATCTGGCCACTTCTAGCGACTTTTGGAGCAGCCAATAGCTACGTTCCTCGGACGAGAGCTGGCAACACTGGCAACAGTGACAGTGGTGGCATAGTAATAGCAAGAGGGTGAGTTTTCACAGTGTTGCCATCTCATGTCCTTTTCTCTGTGATTTTTGAACGTTGATCCAAAATGGCCGCTCTAGAAAGAAGCTCTTTGACCGCAAGCAAAACCTGACCGCTGACGTTTCAGATTGCTAAATATTATTCTGCCCCCAAACAACAAAATGAGTGTTTAAGTGTTTCATGGTGACTTTTCTTCCTTTGAATCCCCCAAACTGCCTCAAAGGAATACATCATTTGCATCGTCGTTTCTAACCCCTAAAGATCCACCGTCTCATCCACCACCCGTCCCATTCGTTAAGCTTTCTGCTACTGCAGGGTGCAGGCGGAGCAGCAGGTGTCGCTCCGGTCCGGCAGGGGGCAGAAGTCCATCTGCCGGACGATCTCGGTGAACAGCTCGTCCACCATGGTCTTGCTCTTGGCCGACGTCTCCATGAAGGGGCAGCCCCAGTCCTCGGCCAGCGCCTGGCCCTCGCTGGGGGACACCTCCCTCTCGCCCTCCAGGTCCACCTTGTTCCCCACCAGCACCACCGGCACCTGCTGGTACCTGAGAGAGAAAGGAAATATAGAATTAGCGATCATAATCTTGATATTCAGAGAGGGAGACACTGAAGATCATTTCCTTTTCCACTGTCCAAATAGGAAAACAGCCAGAGAGACATTCCAAACTTCCAAAATGTCCCATAATTATTTCACCTCCTTTGCAAAGGAGAAAACCTCCAAATAATTCAAGGAAAGGAATGCAGATCAGTACACCTTGCAGCCAGATTTGTGTTTACCTTACATAAAAAGCAATTAAAAAAGCAAAAAAGCCCCTGACTATATATTAACTGCTAATGAACTAATATTCTGTACCACCAGCTCGTGTTGACTTAATTGCTTTGCCTTATTTCCCATAATCCCCCGATGTCTTATAATTCTCTGCATATAATTTAACAACTACACAAGTGTATTGTCTATACCTGTTTTTTTCCTTTTATTGTACTATTCATATATTTTTGTCATAATTTGCTGTGCTTTGGTAAAATTGTACTCCAAGAGTCATGCCAATAAAGCACCTACAAACCGAAATTGAATTGAATTGAGAGAGACAGGAGAGCAATAAGGATGTGGAAAAAGAACAGAGAGAGAGAGAGAGCGAAGTAAACAATTTTTATAGATGTGAAATATGAAATTTCTCTCCCTCTGGGTCCACTTTATTTCAAACCAAGACTACAGGAACTTCCTGGTACCTGAGGGAGATGGAGAGGGAGGGGGAGAGAGAGAGAGAGAGAGAGAGAGAGAGAGCATTTGCTGTATGTCTACGCAACACTAAACTGAAAATGGGTGTGTGTGTGCAACGTTGGCCTACATATTTGTTAGGTGCTGCAACAATGAGCATTCTGAACAATGCACAATGGAGAAAAACACAGTTCCACACTAGAAACAGCTACCCAGGAGGCCACCATCAGTCCTCGGGTGTCTGATGTCAGCGGGCGGCCGCATGGTCATATGGTGCAACGCTCATTAGCTAAAGAAAACCTGTCATAAAAAATAACTGTCTCCTTTGAATACCGCGCTGGTCTCCATCCCTGGATATAATCAACATTTCGTGGCAGTCGTTCTCATGCAATATTCTAATGGCATGCGAAGTCGAACACTTAATGCTTTCCATTGCTTGTTTCAATCGCTGGCGCTCCCCTCTCCTCCTCCTTCATATCTCGCTATCATGCACTAAGCGTGTCTTAACGGATCAAAAGCTTTCTTCCCCAACATGCAGCTGACAAATCCAATGCTCTTCCCTCCGAGGCATCAATACACACAAACCAGGCTGGGGCGAGTAATGGAATAGGTTATTGAATAATTGAATAAAGCTAATGCGGTGCTCCGACAAGGGGAGGGCATGAACGTTGCCCTGAAAACAAGAATTTTCTACATTATGTTTACCTTTAGCTACTGTGTATTTCTTGCATTAAACTATACACCATACCAAATATCTCTAAAATAAATGTTATGGTTGAAAGTCAAGAAGCAAAAAAGGCTAGTTAGCATATTGTATGGGGGGCGTTTCATACCAAAATGTGATGTGTATTTATACATTTTAGAGACAAAGCTGGCCCTTGAATTAATGTCACAATATGTTTTTAAAAATGATCTCATTCTCACATATGTCTGTATTTTGTAAGCAGAGGCCTTCAGACAGCCAGGACCTTTTCTATTAATGATGAGTTTCAACTTCATATCATGTATATCTCATGTTTTTCCATATGGCCGATATTTCATTTTAGCATGACATCCCTCATGTTTTTGCTCATGAAATAACTAAAGAATGTCCGCCAGAGAGGGCATATATTCTCACAACAGGTAATGGAACAATTCAATAGATCTTGGCACATATCACCTGCAGTAATAGCCGGGCTATCAGTCACTCCTAAGTGCCCTGTGAGTCTGGCTTATTGATCTGCTGGTGCAACTGAGAAATGAGCTCTTATCTACAAATTGGTAGCTTGCTGCCACTCTGCTCAGCGGAGACGGGAGCTGAGGCGTGGAGAGGAGCTGGCAAAAAAAAAGGGAATTGGGGGGTGGAGGGAATGGGGTGGGGTGCGGGGTGTGGATCTGGGACAGCAGCTGTTGCTAGGAAGGAGACAAATACCCACCCTGCTGAAGCATCATTGGGCAAGACACTGAATCCCTACCAGGTCCAGGGCAGCCGCTCTGTGGCTGACTGTCTCAAAGGACAGGTCAAAGGGCGATATCTTTAAGAATATTTAAAGATACATGCATGAAAGATATTTTTCAGATCGCCTGAGCTGGGCTGGCCAAGAATGTCCATAACTGAGTCCATCCATCTGTGACTGAATGACATCATTTGCTGAAATGTGCATGCTCAAATATCCAGGTAGACCTTGCAGTGTTTGGCTAGCTAACTGTACATACATGAGATAAGTCATAATTTCAAATAGTTTATTATTTGGTGTGTGTTTGCTTGTGTGTATGGCTGTATAAGCATGTATTCAGTAATGGATGACAGAAATTAAAGCTTACAGCTCAGCCCGCCCATATTGTTTTACTGCCTTGAGCTATCATTGTTTATTTGTACTTAGCTTAGCTAGTTAGCTAGGTTATTTTTGCCTTTTACCTCAAAGGATAATATGAGTGCCAGAAAGGTTGGACAGTCATTAACAGAAAAGCCTGGAGGCCAGAAAATCAATTTATCTTTTTCCTCTCTGTGATCATGAACTTACCAGGCACAATATGGATTGTTGTGAAGTGGTAGCCTCCACCCACCTGGTAATTTAACCCCTTAAAATTCTACCAATTTGTTTAGAATTTGTGTTGTGTTGTTATAAAAAAATGCAAAATGTGTGTAATTTTTTTTGTTTTTGTTTTTTTGTTTGTTTTAATTTGTGTAAACTAAAAAAGTGTCAAAATTGATTTTTTTTTGTAATTCCACTAGCAACCTGCTGAACTCTAACAGGTTAATAAGTTAAAACAAAGGCCTAAAATTTATTTTAGTAACAATCAATACATGTTAGCTTTTCATTATTGTTTCTAAATAACAATTCTAAGTAATGTGGACAATTTATGATGAGTTAGTTTGAGATTAGTTTCCAAGACTGAAGATTCATACAAGTAACCCTTGCTCATAAAGGTTCATATACCAAAGACTTTCCCACCTTGACATTTCGCCCAAAGGCACGGCAGCGTACAACACACACACACACACACACACACACACACACACACACATACAGACATACACAGACTCAGGAGCAGCTGACCTCAGCGGGACGAGCATCTCCCATGGCCTGTGTGTTTGGAAAACTGGAGTCTAGAGGGTGTGAAGTGTGAACAAGGGAAGCGCCACACAGACAAATGCAATCTGACAGCCTTGCGGGAGAAACTCTATATATAACTACAAAGACACCGGGGGAACTCGCATCTCTGGGGTGGGGGGAGTGGGGTGGTGTGTATAGGCCTTGTTTGTTGTTGCATATCAAACCACCTCACCCTCCATATTCAATAAGCAGAAGCTCCAACTGCTCTACACAGTGCAGTGCACACAAAAAGTGGCCCCGCAGGGATTTACAGAAAGGTGTCATGTATTGCAAAGTTGCAATGTTGAACTTTTGAACCAATTATTCCCAACACCTAAAGCAGTTTTTTACATTAATGGAACATTGGGTACATAGATACTAATGTAGGAACAGCAGATGTGGAAAGTAACTAAGTAAATTTACCCCAATACTGTAATTAAGAGTTTTGGATACTTGACTATTTCCATTTTGTCAGTCTTTTGATACTTAAGTATATTTTACTGTTGATACTTCTATATTTTACTCAAGTGAAATTTTAAATGTAGTACTTTTACCTTTAATGGAATATTTTTCCAGTGTGGTATTGACACTTTTACTTTGGTGGAGTGTTGGGTTGTATAATTACCTGGACGTGATCTGACTCCACATGGTGGTGAAATACCCTCATTAGTTGCTCTGTGCTCCTCTGGGCTCCTAATCCAGAATCTGCCTTTGTATCTTTCCATTCACGTCCACTGTGTGGCAGAACAGCTCCCAAAATAATTTCAGCACATAAACCAACGCTAAGAAAACAGATTATGCCAATATAAAAAATAAGTCCCGGTAACCATTTTTCATGTAATTACAATGATTTATGAAAGTAATACAAAAGCATTTCTTTCTGCCACAAGGTTAGTATGCATAAATGTACCTGCTGCATCTATTTTTCAATTCAAATGGGAAAATAACAAGAAAAGATCCATTTAATTTCCTAAAAAAAATGGGTACCGTGACTTGAGGCTTATTATATTGGCATAATCTCCTTTGTTTATGTTTGTTTATGTGCTGAAAGTGTTATTTTGGAAGCTGTTTAGCTATGGAAGTGAATGGGGAGATACAAATCCAGTATTCTGGATTAGCAGCCCAGGGGAACAGAAAGCAGCTAATGAGGATATTCCACAATCATGTGGACTCATATTACATCCAGGCAACGATACAACTTGAGGTAGATTTGAGAACTTTTTCTACCATTGAGGAAGAGTCACTCTCCTAAACTGACTTGTGCATCTTTACAATGGAAATTAACGATGGGAACTTTTTGAAGACTTCGACAAAAAACCCAGGAAACCACACTGTCACATCACTGTGTTTTGGTGCAGCTGTACCTCATA
Source organism: Holocentrus rufus (assembly GCA_900302615.1). Lineage (NCBI taxonomy): Eukaryota > Metazoa > Chordata > Actinopteri > Holocentriformes > Holocentridae > Holocentrus > Holocentrus rufus. Next base: position 23,163 of record OMLF01022625.1, read on the forward strand.
CCTGATGCATCACGTCATCCCTACAATCACAATAAAGAATGTCCTCAAGGGCACTGTGGCTTTTATACAAGGGTTACCCACGTATGTGTGCTGCCTGTAAAGTTTTCTTCAAAGCGCAATACACACACATAAGAATAAAAACCAGGAGAAAACAAATATGCCTTGCTCCTTGTTTACTGCAGTTGGCAACCGTGCATTCTGGGAATTATCGGCCCTGTTGGAATGCGTCTTTGATCAATCAGATTGCTTGGCTGAAACTACTCAGCTGTATGAATATGCATTAGAGTAAAACATTTGGACCACGTTTTCAAAATAGATGCAAAGGAGAAATGTCACTGTGGATTTGTGGAGCAGACAATATGGTGCGCGACTGTTTATGAATTCACAGGGAGGCATGCATGCATGCAAAAAAGTGAAATTTATTGTTGTAAATCACTTTCACAGCAGTTCAACCCACAAGAAAACAGCAGGGACAGGGGGGGAGCGGCACTGAGGGAACCCATACGCTAAGCTGCCAGGTCTTTCCCAGTGGGGAGGGCAGATCTACAGTTTTGTCAGGTCATCTTACATCCAAACCTGATGCAAAAATTAACCCTTTAGACTCTGATTTTCTCTAAAAGTCCCCATTAAGTAGCTACAAAACTAGCTTTTCCCCCATATTGAACAATAATGTCACATATGTATTCTGTATCTGCTGGTTGCAGCTTCATTGAAGCTACATCACAGTTATATTGAGTGAAATATTTAAAACCCATTGTTTTATGGCTGCAGGATTACATCAAATACAAAATATCTACTTGTCTTGTGCATCATTTATTACACGTTTTCCTGTAATTCAGCAGGACATATTTGGTATCTTTGGAAACCTCGGGATCTCCACTGGAGATTAAAATAAAGTGCTGTGGGTTGGAACAAAGCTCAACCACACAACACTGACAAACCCACCTGTAGGCGCGGCAGAGCTGAAGATATTAAAAGATGGATTTGGGGATTTTAATGATTGATACTGGATTGTTCCAATGAAGATTACAATTAATCGGAAAATGACTATTTTTACCCAGCCCTATCCGTACCTGCACTTGAACATCTTTGTGAATTCATCCCCGGTTTTCAGCACATTTGTGTGTCTGGTTTGGGAAAACACCAATTAGTGTAATTTTCCAATGACATCATCCAAACAGACAAAGCAAAGCAAATCCCTTTGGGCTGGCGACTCCGATGGGGACAAACAAAATCTTGGAAGGAAAACTTGACATTTGCTGATGTAATGACTACTGGACTGGATTCCTTTTTTTTCCTGCTCAGCTGAATTTCAGGTGTACACTTGTTTGGCGCAGGATTTCAGTAAAGACCCAAATCCTGACCTTTGACCTTAAAACACAAAAACTAGTAGCTGCTATTTGCCTCTTAAGGGTGTTATTCCACCATTTGGGGAAAGACACACACCATACAGACACTGAACCATTGTTTATAACTCACAAAAGGATGGTGCCCACATTTTGTGCTTCGCCCGTGGGTACAACAGCCTTATTAAGGCTACCTGCTGTGCTAAACAGCTACAGCACTGTTCGCTAACCCTCCGCTTTCACAAGCCCCACAGCGCTCACAAACACACACACACCGCACGCACACACACTTACACAAACATACACACATACTAATTACCAAAGAACAGCCATGCATCTCCAACACGAAGCCCTCCAACCCTGCAGCAGCCTCTCTGCGCTCTACATCTGTTGTTAATTAGCGGTTTTGGAGCGGCTACACCGTGTGACAGCGAGGCTAACGCGTGTAGCTGCTTGTAGAAGTGGACAGAAAAAAAAAAAAATCACAGAGCTTGCAGCGTGTCGCCCACGTTGTTGTGCTAACTCCCGAGGGACGTCGCTGTGGAAGAACAAAGTTTCGGCTAGAGCTAACGTTGCCTCTGTAGCGTGTCGGCATCTGGGCTACATGGGCAAGAGAGCGGGAAAACAAAATAATAAACCGCAACCATTCCTGCGATAAACAGACGAGTAAGAGAGGGCCTGGACGGCAGATGGAGAAAGTCTTTGGAGTCTTTTTTTTTTCTTCTTTTTCTTACAATGAAACTTCATTTCCATCTTTAATGGGGTAGCTTCCAGCTCTTTCATTTTCTGTAATTATGATGCAAATTCAGTTTAATGCAGCCAATAAAACCTGTGCAAAACCTGAAACCAACTCCGAACAATTCTGCGATTGCAACCAAAGACATCATTCCTATCACTTAAACTGTAACCCCTTAATACCTGATTTTCCCTCAAATTTCAAGTAACTTCAAATGTTGATATTTTTTTGTTTTTTCCCTTATAGTATGCAGGAAAGATAAATCCTGATTGAATGATAAATGATTCTTGTGTTTTTATTGTCTTCTGTTTTATTTAAATGTAAAGGACACTCAATTGCATTTGTTGGTGATGAAACGTGCTGTATATACAAAACCTGATTGATTGGTTGGCAAAGTAACAAAACAACGTTTTTGCCAGAAGGTAATTAGGTTGGATTATGTGACATGTAGCTGTGTTTTGGGAAGAAACACTGTGAACATAATAGAAGGAAATCTGAGAGCTGCAAGAAGGCCATTGAGAGAGGAAGATGAACCTAAAGTGAACCAGCACAGCGAAAGCAGCTATGCAAGCAGAACTGAGTAAATATGTTAAGTCAGAGCACTTTACACAACTGCTTGGACTAATACACCGAGGAGGAGCACTTAACTTGTGGCTCGTCACATTTTAAACCAACCTGGTTGAACATTTCTTCCTCCGTACTCTTTCTTTCCTGATGGCGAACACTAAAAGCCTGAGGTCAGGAAGCTGCTTTGGACCTAAGTCCAAGCGCCCCCTGGGATACGTAGTTTCGGCCTCCACCCTATCCCACCCGTGATGCTCACCTCCTGTTATTAGACACAGCATCAGTGCAGCGTGAAAACCCAGCTGAAGTGCTTTGAACGCACCGCCCCCACGGGTCGATAGAGCCATAAACTTTAACATCCAAGCAAGGAGATTATTAGATTATGAGGAGGGCTACACCCAGATGTTGTTGTGATAACCAGCAACTGACATGAGGTTTATTTGGTTACTCCATGATATACTGGAGTCAAGTGTATCTGTATTTAAAGGGTTTTTGCCTGTGGCTGCAGTATAAACACAGCATAGCGTACATCAGAGATAATGTTGAGTCCCGACTGTGATGGAGCATATTGCAGTTAAACTGTGCAAAAATGAATCAAATCACCAGCTTCTCCACTCGCACACAAAACCAACTGCACCCATGTGATAAATGCACCAAATTTCACCTCCGCAGAGCCCATCAGCGCCTGCTAATTAGAGATAATGACAGAGTAAGCATTCAGTGATTATGCAAAGTGAGAAATATGCATAACTTATTGTGGGTGCAGTATTACTTTTTGTCTCAATCCAAAAGTAAACCATAGGTGCAGATGGACCATTTAGGATTTTGTGGGTACACTTAACTCACTAAGTCTTTCTGGAGGCCTGTTAGCGAATTTTTACCGAGTGTTGATTTTTCAGTGACGATTATTTGGGGCTGACAAGTGTTGACTGGAGAGTTATTTGTCCACTCAGAGCTGATATGGTTCTGGAGCAGCTGTTCAAAACTATCTGAAAGTGTGAAATTAACTCTCATGGGCCTGGACGGATAGACACACTGGCACAGAGTTGATTTTTACACTCTTGCTGATGTATGTTTATTTGTAGCCTTTTACATTCTGTTCACAGCAGCAATGTCAAGGCAACTGTGTTGACATCGTAAACATCATGACAAGCTAACAGAAATGCAAAATAGTTTGATTTGGTTTAGACAGGAGGGAAAAGTAGACTGTCGGGATGGAAATTTACAAATTTAAGTGTGAAGCCTGGATGAGTGTGTTTCCTGCTTCAGATCCTCCCTCAGCATGTGTATCTATAGGGCAACATGGGGAATATGATATGTGGCCTCATCTTGCCCAATGCAGAGTTATCTCAAGAGAATATGGCTTCACGCCACCTACAACCTATATGATCAAACTTCTTTCCCATGCTTCCTTCTGCCAGGAGTCCCACATAGCATTACGGTTTATACGACTCGCTAATGGAGGCCTGATGTCTTCTTGGCTTCCAACCCAACACAATCCCATTAAGTTCTGGTGAGTGGGCACATACTATATCTCAGTGTGGTGCTTGTTGCTGCTGCTGGCTCAGCAAGAAGCTTCTGAGGAGGGAGGCTGACCTCCTGGAGACGGCTAATGGAGACCAGGAGCTGGTGCTGCTTGTTTCATTAAGGATAGGACACCCAAAGGATGTAGTGTCTGTGTGTGTGCAGAGTATGTGTGTTGTTAAAAAAGCCAGCTAGGCCTGTTCATACTGTTCACAAATGATGAGATATCAGTTGAAAGAAATCTGTCTGCACTGCTCATTGTTTTATGGTTTTCTGCAAAGCACTCTGTGACAATCCTGCTTGTGAAAAGCGCTCTATAAATAAACTTGACTGTGGATCAAGCTTCTCACAACGTGCAGTGTGAGAGTTTTGCGCTCAAAAAGTAGATATGTCAAGTTGTGCTGCAGCAGCAGGGGCGTAGCTAGGAATTATGGGCCCTGTGCACAAGAGGTAAGTCTGGGCAACCCTCCACTTTCCTGTCAATCCCACACTACTGTTTTTCATTGAAGACAAACATCCAATTCAAAACACTTCCACATCACATACTTCATTTAATGATCCCTATAACCAAACACATCCCTAATTTAAATTCTGGGTTTAGCATTAGCATTAGCATTATTTAACATTAGCATTAACCTAATTAGGGGGACTAGCCCCCATATACAGATTTTGAACATAGCCAAATTTTATTCCTGCTCATTCCAGTTTGTCTCAGATAACATGAGCTACTGTAACATATTTTCAAGAAAGTTGTATTTATTTATAGAGTTCAATCCAACCTTGTTTCAAAACAGAACATTGTGAGGTAGAAATAGAAAAAGACATTTTTGTACTTAGGCTCTTCTTGGGCCCCCCTCTCACCTTGGGGCCCTAGGTGGTCAGTACCACTATTCCCCTTGAGGCGTTATCAGTCTGAAGCCTTGTAATTTGGATGCTTTTCCATCGGAAAAAATGAAAAATAAAAATGTCTCCTCCAGTTTAAACTGTCAGTCTGTATATTAACCTCATAGCCTCAGAGTTATTGTATCAACTCACATCCAGAGTAAAGGAAGCACTGAGCCAAAAACATCAATGTGTCACTGGCCAGACTCACTGTAACGACATACAGCAGTATAACTCCAGAGGGGAAAGTGACACTACTTCTGGAAAGATGTCTGCTTTTATTCCACTGTCGTGCAGCCAGGTTTGTGAGATGATCTCAGTGGATCTGTTGAGTAATGGACTGGTCTGATCAAAGCCATTCAGGGTTAGTCATGTGAAAGAGAGAACATCAAAACCAGTGAGAGTTCAGTGGGGTTGATCTATGACAGGTGAGCCGCAGCTGGGCCCTTATGAAGAACACATGAGCTGGACTCACATAAACCCAACATCTTCTCACGAGGCACTAAAGAGAGACAGAAAGAGGAAGAGGCTAAACAGATGGAGATTTAGCGCCGTGAGATGATCTAAGGTTTGGGTTCAAGTGTAAGACAATATGCGCTAGGTCTTTTGGTGGCTGTCCAAGTGGGGTTCAGAGACCTGCAGGGGCCCTTGACGGGTTCCAGGGGGAACTCCAGCATAATGAGAATAATTCAAAGTCAACATTATTTAGTTCACTTGAAATTACCTAAATTAGAGAATGTTTAAAAATACCTTTGTAGCTTTCTCTGTACCACAATTCAACATCTCCCAGTACAGTGTGGATAGTCCCATATGGCGGCCCTGGGACAAAATCTAATCAAAGGGGGTAGGTTCATGTGGAAGACCCTGAAACAATCATTTAGGGATCCTCCTCTTGAAAATATTTGAGAACCCCTAGTCTGTCGCTCCACAGTATAATATGATCTTCTGTATACAGACTAATAGTTCATCAAATCTAGTTACTGGTTAATAAAGTTATTTGGTGATACACAAAGAGGATAGGGATGATTCACAACAGTGTGTGTGTGTGTGTGTGTGTGTGTGTGTGTGTGTGTGTTGTGTATGTGTGTGTGTGTGTGTGTATTACTGCATTAGAACCTAAGTGTTAAAGTGAGAGACAATTTCACCCCAGTATTTTTTCTCACATCCTCTTCTTCTTCC
>OMLF01022636.1:2215-12510 GCA_900302615.1 Holocentrus rufus
AGAGAGAATCTGACAGCTTCAGATAGGCGATGTTTGTGTGTGTGTGTGTGTGTGTGTGTGTGTGTGTGTGTGTGCGCACTTCTATAAAATATCTATCTAAACAAGTTATTTAATGTTAGTCTATAACTTTTTTTTCCCATTCACTAAGGGAAAAGACTCGTCCCTGAACTTAATTTTACTCTGTTCATTTCATGAATTTTCTTGAATCCACTGTCAGTATCTTTAGACGAGACAGATTACTCCACTTGTATCAACAAAATTCTCATCTCAGTAATAATCAGCAACATTTTCAAATAAATAGACGTCCGTTTTGCTACTTTCTATCAGCAGTTGATAAAACTCAATAGGAATTTGTTCCTATTGAGTTGATGAAACCTTTGAATGGAGGTAATTTAGTGCCAAAACTTAACAAATAGAAAAAACAAAACATGTTTAATGCCCTGGGATTACAAAACACCATTAACATCCAAACACAAATTGGTTTGCAAATACAAAACATGCCTAATATACAGAGGTTTATTTTTTTATTTATTTAATTTTTTGGGGGGCACAAAATTAGCTTACTGCTCCAAACAATGGTTTCTCTTTGGTGTTTCCAGGCACACAGAAAGTGAAGAGTTTGAACAGAATAACTAGAAGAAGACCGGGGTAGTTAGCATGAACAGACACTGCCAGCATGACTGACAAAGACAAATAAGGACGAGAAAGACAGACAAAGAAAACAGCGCCACCTACAGAAAGTCCAACTTCATCCATAGAAAATCCAAGATGTCAGAGATGGATGGACAGGAAATCAGTGCAAACTGAATAAACACCACAACACACCACTCTGCACAAAATTAAAAACTGCAGTAAATAAGTGTAAAGTGTCTTAAAATTTGTTAAAATCTTGTTTTTCTTCAAAAAAGGGAAAATCTCTGCCAGTGGGCTGAGATAATCCCTCTTGTTTCCAATGCTAATCAACTTGTTTCCAGAATTTTCTTGAATCAAGTGTCATTTTCTTGAGACCAGTGGACTGATCTGCCTTATTCTGCCTTGTTTCAACTTTCTTGTTCCCAGAAACTGCATTGGTAACAAGCGGGATTATCTCGTCCCACTGGCAGATTTTTCCACTTGTTTGAAGAAAAACAAGATTTGAAGACAAGAATATGAGACAGAAAGACTTTTTTCTTCTATTTTCAGAAGCAGAAGCAGGTTTCTATAATGAAAATATACAGTGCAGCTGAGGTCAGATGTTTAAGGGATCCTGCCACCTGAGCTCACACTGCAGACTGTTCCAGAAAAACTCCCATTAAAATACAACAGCACTGGCATGTTGAGACCGAGGAGAGGGACTCCATGAGAGGGGACTAGCTTTTCTCATATGTCTAGTTCAGGGTCTCTCGCTCTCACACACACACACAGGTATACACAACACACACACACACACAGAGACAAACACACTACTGTACATTCAATCTCTCTCTGTCTGAATGAGGTATGCCCGCCCAAGGGGAGAGCAGAGAGCTGGATTGATAAGTCGTTACTTTCTTTTTTCTATTTTCCAAAGGAAGGATTTCCTCTCTATTGCCATGGAAACCACAGTTCCGCTTCACAGAAAAAAAAAATATTTATATATATTCGGCTCTATCCCACTTCCACACACACACGCACAGACACAGACACATGCACACACACCCACACACACGCACAGTCCTCCTCCTCCTTCCAAAAGACTCCAGGTCGTTCCCTCTCCGCTGCACTAATAAGATTTACTAGGTATCCTTGCCTTTCATCATTTTATTTTTCTCCTGCTGAAACATTTATGGGCATTCATAAAGAAACACGCCATTAGGGCTGAGGGCTCTACAGTACAGTAAGTGTGGCGTTAATAAATCATGTTTAATAAAAAGAGACATCCAAACAGGGCCACGGCCCCCGTCATAGTCCGAACTCGGCGAACATGAATATTTAGGGACATCTGGAAATAACAGAGAAACATTCGCCAGCGTTCAAAGTCCTGAACAATTTATGATCTGTTAGCTGGGGCTTAGACCTACCTTTACTGGGTTATGTTAGTCTGACATACATGAAGATAATGCTTATTCTGGCATATGGAAGACCTGAGAGACTTAAATACTTAAGACAGGATGAATGTGTTCTGCACAGTCGGTAGTTCATAAACGAAGAAGGACAAAATCAAGGATCCCGACCTCTTGGACCAAAGACCTCCATATTGTGACCACATTGTAGAGATGAGTATTGGTGCTTTCACAAGAGACTTTGGATGAACAATCATTAGTAATGGGCTACAGCTACAACAGTCTAATAAGTTCAGAAAACTACATCCATTTATTGTAATGCATCCTTTAAAACCAGAAAAGACAACATTTATGTAATATCAAGATATTATGTTATCCAAAATCCCAGATGATATCTAGTCTCATTTGACAATATTGATGTAATATTGACTGATGGTTGGATGGATGGCAGATAAATGAATGAATGGATGAAGCAGTGAGTTACTTTACAGTGTGTAACTGTGAATGTGAGCATACATCAGTCACTTCATTGCAAAATTAGATAGAATAAAATTTGAAAATGTTGATATTGTATTCACTTTTTTCATTTTATATAACATTTTTGAAGATGGATTGTCATAAAGTCATAAATTTTTTTTTCCTCACAAAGAGACATCTCTTCTTTGATTTATCAAGTAACCAATCAGTTAATCTCTTGGTGGCTTGGTCATATATGATTTTTTTTTTTGTCAATGAGCTGTTTGTATTGATTTTTTTTCATGTTGTAACACTTATTTCTTGAAAAAAAAATCACCATAACAGTATTCTGTGAAAAGTATTGATTTCTGGCTGAAGAGGTCTCCAGTTGTCACTCTGTATGATTGCATTCATTTGCAGCTGTACAACTGTATCGGAAAATATAATTGATGTATCTGATTTCTGACTTATTCAGGTGATATGAATCCAGTAAAATTTCCTTAGACGACGGCCCACCTGAACATTAAGATAATGAAGAGTGTGTTTATTAGCTGTACAAATGATGAGCTACTTCTCTGTACAAGAGAGAGAGATTAAAGTTAATGTAGCTCTGCATAAATGAGAGGATTTTTGATGTTTGAGAGGAAAAAAAGCGCTTTCAGCCCATATACATGCACACGTATACAAATTAGAGGTAATTTTGCAATGCTGTGTTGTGTGTTGTGTGTTTAACAGCTTGTTTGTGCCTCTTCTGCAGATGGAGGTGGATGCGGACGATAAGCGCCATCGCACACGCTCCAAAGGTATCTGCATGAATACACACACACGCACACACACATCGTTGTTGCCATTCAGGGTGACCTTTCCTCCCCCCCAACGTAAACACACACACACACAGACACACACCACTGCACAAATCCCAGACTGTCACACTCCAATTGCCTTTTCTCACTATTCTCTCTCTCTCTCTCTCCCTATACATTTTTTTTCAGAAACAGATAGCAGCCACATATTTGAAGAGTTTTGTTCCAAATATCCACCACTTGAAAAAAGTAGTGAAAATGAATGATACATAGCAGAAAATGAATTATGAAACTTTTCAAAAGATAAAATGATGACGCTATGTTTTATAGGAGTTATGTTCCAAGAGGTTTTAATGCATGATAAACATTAACATACTTTATGTTCACAAAACTCAGATGCCCGATCTCCATCTTCATCCCACTCCCTGTCACCCCACGCCCTCCTCTGTCCACACTCCCACATGCTAAATCTTAAAAGGGGTGTCCATATTTTAAAGGCTTGCGACGGCCCTCCTGATACATATTTAATTCTTTCCAACTTTACAAAGCATGTAACATCTTTGATTAAACAAGGAACAAGGTGGAGGTGACCACTGTTTCCACATCATGAGGATCAAGTCACTTGCAAGCAGTGTGTTGAAGGCAATGACCGCATGAGCTTTGTTTGATAGAAAGGGATTTCTGTCAGGTATTCTCTGCTGGGAGGCCAAAGACACACCGAACTGGATCAGGGGCGACCTCAACCTCCAACATGTCACTAAAGGCACTGAAATGTTAGATTAGATGAAAGTTTAATGATCACCGTGGGGAAACTGTGTCATTTTAGCAGCAGAGAGGATAAAAAATACAAATAGAAACATCTATCATACATTAAAGTATAAATACAATGAGCAGTTACAACCAGAAAACACACTGAGCAGAGTTGAACAGCTAAACAAAGTTGGGTCTGCACTGACATTTTGGAATTTTGTAACAGCATATGTTATGAAGTAAAAAAAAAAGTGAAATTAACATGGAATTTGATGGTAGAGTAACTATGGTAACTACATGGTTCTCATTATCAGCTGGACTCATGTAGTGCGTAGAGGTTGGAGAGATTCCCATCAGTATGGCCTGTAAGTGTAATGTTACCAAAGACATTTTTTATCAAATGGTAGGGTAAACCCAGGTGTTACTAATGACATTAATTAAGGTTCCATTTGGTCCAGCTATTGTTTATGCTGACTCACTGGGAAGTCTCTGCTACATGGAACAGAAACTTCATTAATGTCATTAGTAACACCTGTGTTTATCTGCAATTTCCTGTTAGAATGACTGATGTGAAAAAGGTCTATAATTCAAGTCTACAAAATGTAACACTATTAAACAATTCATTTTTTTTTTTTTTTTTTTTAAAAGCTCAGTTTTATGATAGGCAGAGTTGGTTTGATGGTTAAAAAACATGCAAAACAAAAGTAGCATTAAAATTTCATTTATTTATATTTAACAGTCGTCATTTTCCAGATACTTCTGTGTTATTTACCTCCAAGTCGGATATATCAAAGCTTTCAGACAAAAATGATATTCCTAGTTACAGTTATTTGGTTGTTGACATGAACACTATTTACATGATAAAAAACATGACATGATTGGAAAAAGTCCCACCATGCACACCTGGTCTCCCCAGTGTTAATTGTTAAGCCCCGCCCACTCCAACTAACGCACCCAAAGAGAACGGAAATAGAAGAGTGTCTTGGCTTAGGTTAACAGACGCTTCAGAGAAATCCTCTGCCATTCGTTTTTCTTTTTTTTTCCCCAAACCTGATAGATTTAGATGTGTGTTTTAAAAAATGAGCCAACCATTCAGCCACAGAACTTGTACAAGTTCTTATTTTGTCACTTTTAAGCTGATGCAAGTCACAAAGGAGATGTTAGCATAGTGTGTGCCAAAGTGTTAGCATGCCCACTGGACAGAGCTATCTACAGACGCACAGGTGATTTTGGAGCTAGTCCTCTTGTCTCATACGGGGTAAGCTGACTAATGAACCTAAAACGGTGTAGGCCTACAAAGCACCTTTGCTGATTATTGATTAAAAGCAGCTGTATAAGCTATTACCTGTTCACCTTATCGGCAATATAGATGGAGAAACATGTACAGAACTGTTGGCACATGTGCAAATGTGTGTACAAAGTGAACACAAACTTTGTAATGATTTATTTTGTAAAATGAATATGTGATGTGTTGGAACAGAACTCTTCACAGGCTAATTTCGTACTTTTTTGAGCTTCATTTGTTTTGCTGGTATTTTATTTCATGGTATTCCTACGCAGGTCATAAGCCACAATGATAAACTATTCATTGGTTTGCTTTTTATGTGTTATACAAAGAGCTTGAGGAACCAAAAGTCACAAGTCCAGTTTCGTAATGATCCTCTCTCTCTCTCTCTCTCTCTCTCTCTCTCTCTCTCTCTCTCTCTCTCTCTCTCAGTGCCTGTGGATCCAGCGTTAACAGAGCTCTTCAGGTCAGTGGGATTGAAAAAGTCCACTTCATGGTTGTACACACACAAACATGCACGTGCACTGACACGCAGAAGTAACACACATTCAAATCTACAGACAGGCAGAAAAGCAATTGAACAGAAAGGCACACACACACACACCTGTGCACCCATAAACGCAAAATAGGCTTCTAGTCAAATTCAGGTAGGGACATTCAAAAAGTGCCTGTATCACCTGTCACACTGTCACCTTTCACTGCTCATACCAACCACAACCTGTTTGCTCTCTCTTTCTGTATCTCCTCCTTCTCTTTAGCTATTAAAAAATAGTCATAGATAATACACCTTCTCCTTCCCCCACAATTCTCCTCAATTGCTCTCTCTCTTTCTTGCAGAGCTTCAGTGTCACAGAAGATAACAGCAAAACAGTAATAATAGCCACAAAAATCTGTCTTCCTCTAGTTAATACAATTTTCTTGTATTAAATATTAATTAAGAGGGTTTTCTCCTCTTTTAATGTTCTGACTAGATGAGCTAAATAATTCTGTTTTTGTCTCATGTACTTGACGATATTTAGCATGATAGCCAATTATCAATTCATTACCCATGAAACACAATTCTTTCTCTCTTCCCCTCCGCCTTAAAGTGCTTGTTTAGTGAGCGGAGTGAGAGTGCAACTTTCCTGCGATTTGGACGGTTTTCTTTCTCACTTTGTACGAGTCTGTTTTGCGGTATCTCTTGAAAGAGCTTTTGCAAGAAAGGCAAAGTGTGAGTAAAAGGATTTAAATAAATGAAGGTGTGTGTTAAACGAAGATAGGTGACTTAATTCATTGGTTGGCAAAATGATAACAATTACAAAGTGGGTGAATTGCAGGTGATTTTGAAATAGCACTCTACACACACACACACACACAATATATATATATATATATATATAAACACAATGCAATTATTATTATTTTATGCATTGCTACATATTGTAAGGAGGGACACAGAGACAATACATAATGCACAGTTCAATAAAAGACCCCTTGCTAGTTTTTGTTCCTTCTGTCGTTCCTTCAGCCACCAGCTCTTGAGGATTATCCTGAATTGACCCCACATACTGGTGTTTTAGCAGCTATGCTAGGCTTATTGACTTACATGTGTTACAGACTGTGCAACATAGTCTGCTGATAGGATAAGGAGTGTAGCCTAAAGGATCTCCAGTAGCTAGAGTGTATTAATGTTAGACACTGGTTGTCCAGACTGTTTGATTGAGCCGGTTCTGCAGTACATGTTAGCCAAGCATAAACAGGCCACAACTAAGCTGCACATTCTTGTTTATACTTGTGATTTTTCCTTTTTCATTTTTCTATCTACCTTTCCCACCACTGTGACTACAATGCAAACCTTTACTCAGTGTAATGTAAAACCTGCTTGGAAATTCGAGGGTGGATATTTCAAAGTGTCCTCTACATGCCTTTGTGAGTTGTTTCCAGCCTAGGACGTGTGAATTTCATTTTGTCCTTGGCTGTGTGTTAGGAGGTGGTTGCAGCTAAGATAAGGGTTCCTGCCCACCTATATATCAATAAATAATATTCCACCTGGAAGATTACTGTGTAGCCCTTAGCTGATATTCATAGATAGTACAAGGTGTACTCTCTCTCGCTCTCTCTCTCCAATTCCTCATTCCTTTCCACTTTGACGCTTTCCCCACTATTTTCCATCATTCTCTCCTCCCTTTTTCTGTTTTTCTCTCCTACCCGCTTTCTCTCTCTCTCTCACACACACTCTCTCTCTCACTCTCTCTCTGCTGCTGCCTGCAGATAGTAATTAATCAGAGGATCGATGTGAAGCCTATCTCCAGGCTGAGGCGTCTATAATGTCGATAATGCTGCTCGATGGCCTCTCTCCCCCGAGAGCTGATAGTCTTCAGGACGAACACGCTTGACTTTGCATGGCGCAGCCTGGGTTGGGTCAGATAGGCTGCTGCTGCTGCTGTTGTGTGTGTGTGTGTGTGTGTGTTTTCTTGTGTGTGTATATGTGCACACGGTAATCATTTGACTCACTTGGTGTGCATGCGTGGAAGCCAACATGCACATTCACTGCATGTGCGCGCGCACACACACACACATGCGTGCAAACAAATGGGTGGAGAATTGTGTTAAATGAGAAGAGTCAGGTGAGAATGACAGCCAGTTATGTGCGACTACATTTTATAGATACCTGACTGGCTAAGGGCTTGCGCTGAATATAAGCAACCAAACTGTAGGGTAACACTAACTTGTTGTGTTACATTGCGTTAAGCTAAGTAGGTTTGCTAGTGTTAGCCATTAGCCACCACACCCTGACCATTTTTAAAATCGCAATTGCTTCAAAACTACTGTGATTGTTTTTTAGTAAATAACACTGGCTTACTGTTAACACCAGTACTGAGCTAGCCAAGCCATTTTTGTTGGCAAAATTCACGTTGTTCATGCCATGCTCAAACTGAATAGCCAGCTGGTAGCATCTCTGTTGCTAAGCTGTTCCAGATTTAGTCTGATAGGTAAATAGGAGCAGAAAATGTTTAATTTCAGAGCATATGTCTTCCTAAATTAATTTTCTCTTCCCATTTTTTAAATGATTGGTAAGTGACCATAAGTACAATAATGCACTCAGGGGTGTCCCACTAATGGGAAATAACGATGAGGTGGAGGTGTCAACCTTGGCCTCCACCTTGTCCATTGATTACCTATAACAGGAGACTTCGAAGTGCATTATTGCTCAATTATACTAAGGTAGCAATCCCTTATGCGATTTTGGGAGAGCGTGTATGTAGACACCTAGCTAATGTTGAGGGGAATTGATTGTGGTTGATTGCGATCAGGCTGATTATAGTTATGGAGTTGGCACCCTCCCATCACAGACTGATGTTTAGTTGTAGTGGACCCACGATACCTCCAATGCTGAACACCAACCCGTCCTCACCAACCACTGGACGTCCACCGAATACTATGTGAGCCAGAGACCTATGATGTGTTCATTCAGCGCATGGATGTAGCTCAGGGCAGGTTCGATGAGACGCAGGAAGCAGTTGAGAGTGTTGGCGCTCAGTGTGTGTCCATGTGTCATTGCAGCTGGTCCACGTCTAGCTGCGACAGAAGCAGGCACAGCAGCGGTAAATATGCAAGACATCGAAGGTAAAGGCACCCTTTCCCATTCACGGCTCCCAATTACATGCTTGAATTTCTTTTATGAAAGGCAAAAAAATAAGGATAGCTTTTACAGAGACTCCATCTCAATAAACCTCATCATGGTTTTCACAGGGGGGGGGGACGTGAGCTTGACAGACAGCTCACAGCACAAACATTCCCCTCCAAATCTCTTTTGTCGTTTGCATATTTACAGTCTCATATGCTAATCATGTTTATTGGGGTGTATAAGCACTGCGCATGAGCTCAAAAGGGAAGGATTGCTTTATGCCAAAGACTGTATGGGAGAGGCATTGGGCTGAAAATTGCCCCCCTCACCACCTCAACCTCCCATTTCTGGAAATAAATGGTTCTTCCTGCAGTAATCCAATTTCAAAAGACAAAAAGAGATGTCTTACGTAACTAGGGCAGCGCAGGCTTTTGCTAATTATGGTGATAGTTCGTAGGGAAGAATTCCCCTGATTTTAAATGATGGCCAAGGTTTTTCAGGATGTTTTTGTGTGTTGTGGTATGTTTCCGTATTTGAGCACTTGTGAACATGAAATGCTGCACTTGAACAGTAACAAAGGCTGTTTCATAAAACAGCAATAAATTTATCATTAAGAAAGGTGATTAATGAGGGAAGAATTTTCTTATTTGTTTGAATGAATCACAAAAATTCAAAGGAAATTAACCACCATGTAAAAGCTATCAATATGCAAGGATGTTCAAGGTGGAAGTCTTAGTGCCCAAGGCTGGAAAACCATTCACCGACTTGTTTGCATGAATCGTGGAAATCCAAGGAAACCAAATCCGGAGCAGTGCTATTTCACTTTGAACAGGTAGACTTTACAGGCCGTCCTTGTGTGCTTTTGGGCTGAGGCATTCAGAACAGTTAAGTAAGGCAGATAACAGCTAAAGCCCCTCATTTCTCCCTTGTCAAATTTCTGCCTCCGCACAGAAAGACATGAGGTTCTCGTCTCCGCCAACTGGCCAAATGAGAGAGGCGTACAGCCCTGGCCCCGGCTTTAATTGCCGGTGTCAGAGCTGAAACATGGCCGTGCAGGAAATGATCAAGTTAATGAAACGTTTTAATTATTCAACATAATTGTGGAACGTGATGAGCGTGTCGGTGAATCCCTGGTCTGGCTGTTCGTACGCGGCGCCTCGCTCCGGCATGCATGCACACGTACGCACACCTACGCGCACACATACACACGCACTAGCCCTTCTCTCTTGTTCTTTTTTGTCTCGCACACTCGTGAACACTCGCTTTCCCATGGTGCTATCCCTCATCCTTATTACGTGCCATTCTCTCCAGTGATAGAACGAGAGAGATCAGTCTGCGTTATAATTACTTGCCCTTGTCTGCTCGGGGTCGTT
>OMLF01022645.1:0-10339 GCA_900302615.1 Holocentrus rufus
GGGTGGGTGTGGGGGGGTGGGTGGGTGTGTGAGCGCGCAGCGTTTTCTTTCGGGAATGAGTAGGAGTGGAGGTGCAGACAGAGTACGTTCCTCGGCTCGGGATATTTCAGGAACAGTGAAGAAGTGAAGCTGTTTCTAGACCGGCCACCTGCCTCTGACTCTCCGTTTCCAAGCTTATCTGGTCATGCTGAAAAACACTTCCCTTCCATCATGTGTGTTGACATAACAGAGACGTTGTTTGCTACATAATAATAAGGGCTCATTCTTTACACTTATTTTTCCATCTTGTATTTTTTTGATCCTGCTGTGATTTGGGGATCTATTTACTTGTAGTTTATTTCCATCCCTTTTAGGCCCATTAGACAAAACTGACCTGGTGTGTATGAGTTTGGGAACAGTATGTTATTACATAAGTAGATGTCTTTGTATTTCTGTAAATAAACCTTTATTAACCTTTTGTGTGAGCAGCTTCTAGTAAAAATCTTCATCTCAGATGATCATGATCCTGGTTATGTGACTGAATCAAAGCAAGCTGTAATTGCATGGTCTAACGATAACAGTGCAGCAATTTCCTGATAAAATTGAAGTGTTTATTTTTTTTTTCACAGTGGAGGTGTTCAAACTACTGTGAAAACCTGTCTTGGTGAGAGTAATCTGTCCTGCTACTGACAGGGCAGATATCATCTTCTGCATGAAGCTTGACTGTGTTACAATGACTATGCACGTCTCAGTCTAGAAGAGAGTTGATGACATAGGAATCTACAGCAAGTGCTATTTTTTTAAATTCATTTTATTCCCTTCCTGTCTTTATCTTCAAACAGGATTGGCTGGAATGGGCCAGACGGTGCCACTGTCTCCCCTGGAGTTTGTCAGAGATGAACTTTAATCTTTGCAGCCCTCTCTCTGTTCACACACCCATACAGGAACACATTCCCATGTATTTTGTTTGTTTATTTGATTTGCACTCAGGCACCCAAGTGGCCACCTATATGCTGCCCTCACTCTGGCTGTCAAAGCACCGCGAACCTTTGATCCCTTGAGGAAGTTTAGGCCGTTATTGCGGGTTTCACGCTTGATGAACCAACTCAGACTTTGTTCTTCTCACAGCTAGCCATGTTTTTTACAGTTTAAACTTTAGTCAGGCTCGGGGCTGGGTCGGCTGCGTATGTCGTTTGGCTGTTAATGGCTTTTCTTCACGTCCCTATGAGATCTACCTCAGCGGCGAGAAAGGCCCCCTCCTCCTCTGGGCGCACCATGACTCTGCGACGCTGCCAAACCAAGGCAACAGTAGCGCTCCGAACGGTTTGATAAGACAGTGTTTGATTTACTGAGCTAACCGAGCTTCCTAATGTTTAAATAATCAGCTGCACGGCTGCCATTGCTCTCTGTGGTTTTCGGTTCTAGAGACGTTGTTTCGGATGTTTTTTCTGTTTGATTGTTGTTTGTTTTCTTCACAATGACTGCTATTAGTGGTAAATTGTGTCTCAACTAAGTATATACTGTGTTGGCTTCTGTTACTGATACGTCTGGCTTGTTGTATAGAAGTTATTGTTTTATCATCAGTGCCCCTGCAACAGATGGGCTCGGGCATTAAATTTGGGGTGGTTTTTAGGGAAGTTGCATCTGTGCACATGTGCATCTGTTCAGTTTCTCTGTTTTGGTTTTTGTGTCAGGGCCAGCTGGATTGTTCTGGGTGCCTGGGTGAGCTCAGACAGATAGAGACAGATGCCTGGTCACGTCTGTTCAGCCAATAGCCTCATAATTACGTTTTAATGGATATTATGTAATGAAAATGTCTGTGCCTCTGTGTGGCGTCTGTGTTCCTGACAGGGGTTTTTTTAAAGTAAGCTAATTAACAAACACCACAGAATAAACTTGAACACACCCAAGTGCACCGTAAGCACACATACACACACACAGACACACACACACACACACACAGATCCCGTGTCTGTCATGTAAAGAACATCAGCTGTTCTCTGTCCATGCCTCATTGCTCTCTGGCCTTGGGTTCCTTGATTCAATTTTGCTGAAACCTGAAATGCGCTGACCTCTAGTGAGGCAGGCAGGCAGACAGACCTGGCCTTTTATGTAGACTAGCCTTTAAACAATACTATTCATATCTGCCCCGGTACAGTGCGTTGCTGGAAGATTCTCCTAAACTGTTGATGTTTCTGTCCACCATTTTGTGGAACAGTTACAATGCCTACCTGGCCAGGAGGTGACAGACAGACAAACAACTCTATTTATGAATGGCTAATATGTGAATACATGATCTGGATTATTGGTAACATCTGCACATTTTGCTTTGAGCGTGCAAATACCAGCATACCTTTTATCGCGGATCTGGATTTGGTTATTTTTGGCTTGGATACATGCATGCAGGCTGCATGCCCGGCTGTACTGACATTGTTGTTTTTGTGTGTCTGCGTCCTCAGGAGGCAGAGACAGGATTTGTCCCAAGTGTCCAAGACTTTGACAAGAAACTCGCTGAAGCTGACGCCTACCTACAGATTCTGATTGACCAGCTTAAGGTAGGACGCTGTGGTAGATACGGCCGAACTCACTTCTATTACAGTACCATCTTCTCATAGTGAATATTTTAAGCTTTCATACGGCCTGTATGAGAAATAAAAGATGCCAGCTCACTTGGGTTTATTTGGCCAAGGTAGCACATGGTCAGATTTAAGGAAAGATTTAGATTTATTCAGAATTTATGAAAAAAACAAAACAAAATCAGCCTGAAACCTGTAGATTTATAAGTGTCTCAGTGGATAAAGTGCATATCATATACATCTTATTTTTAAATCTAACCCATAACCTTAATCAGACCATCATACCAATGTCATACCCTATCAGTATCATACCCTCTTGTTTATTTCTGCTCTCTAACAAAGCAGAAATGTACTTAAAAGATAATTAAGGTTTGTAGGATGTTGATTTATAAAACAAAGAGAAGAACTATCACCATATTAATCCTCATATTTGCACAAGCACATTGTCAGACAAAGTGAACACAGTGTTGGTGCTGTGTGTCTCCTTTCTCGGTGAGAAGAGCCTCCTACTTGCCGCCACATTATCTCAAGCCACACCGTCCAAACAGATCCACCTAATTATCATTTCAGACACTCGTATGACTGCTTACCCATCTCAGCTCATATTCCATTTCATTTTTTTTCCCTCCCCCTCTCTTCTTCTCTTGTCCGCTCTCGCTCTCTTAACACAGCTGTTTGATGAGAAGATCAAGGACTGCAAAGAGGATGAATCACGCAGGGTGAGTACCCACAGCGCCGCTCCGTCCCCGTGTCTCCGGCTCTGTGGTCCGTTGTCCTCGCTGTCGTCAGAGAGCCGAGGCTCACAGCAGGGAGGCGGGCTGACATACACAGAGCCGGGGAACGATAGCTGTCGACACGGTGCAGACATTTGTTGTCAGTCAGTGATGATTTTTAACGCAGAAAGCTTTGAATGGCGTCGCAAACGTCAGAGCTTTCGTTTGTCACTTATTTCTCTGTTTTTTAAATGAGAAACTGAGAGAATGACGTGATCCCAGTCCAACAAACAAGTGAATACACAAACGCCTCACAAGTTTATTCCTTTGCATGATGAAATGTGCTGAAAGTTATTGTATCTAATGTGTTCGATACACATCTAGTCCTACTAAAAAGTGTCATGACAACAGGCGTTTAAGAGCCAATAAAAAAACAGCAAAGAGGCAGACTGACAGACACCTGATCAGAGACATGAACCCCCATCAACTTAATATGGTGCGTTCAGGATCTGAATGGCTGGTGCTCATAGTATTTGAAGACATTTATACACACAATATAAGTGAGATTGACAGAACTTCAGCTTTGATTGAGTTTTTGGATTTGTGTTTATCTGTACTGTTTGGATCTGGGTTTAAAAAAAAAATCACAAATAATTAAATTTGTGGTTACGCATCGTGCTTTCTAGCTTTTCAGAGCTGAATATCAGTCCACCAAGATTATTTTCTCACCTACTGTTTTATTCACAGTAGGTATCTAGTCATAGCTTTAGTGGAGGAAGCCTTCAGTTTCAGGCTCCGTTAGTATTTCAGTCACCTTTTTTTTTCCCAGCAGCTGTGTGATTCACTTCCTCCCTATGATTAGTTTTGGATTTCGGTCAGTTTGCCACTGTGACTTCACCGGTCTCTTTCACAGGGAAAATTTCCACAGCGCAAGAGCTGGTATTATTATGCTTAATTTCCCTTGAAGCCGATTACATCAGCCCTTCTGCTTTGAAATCTGTTGTTCTTTGAAAGTTAGAGGTTACAGGTGGATCTCACAATCTGCTCTTTTCTTTTTCAGAAAATTGAAAATTTGAAAGAGACCACATGTGTAAGTCAGAGCTTTAACTCATTTTTTCCTGCTTTTATTCCAATTTTTTTTAAGTTTATGCCTAAGTATTATGTTCCAATCCCTGTCTTTCTCTTTCAGAGTATGGTAGAATCCATCAAGCACTGTATTGTATTGCTACAAATTGCCAAGGTAAACATAATATCAATGCATGCGTCATTCACCTCTTCCTGCTGTAATTTGGGTCTGCAATCATTGTTCCTGTGAGACCACATCACTGTGCACGGTGTACTAACCCGCTGTGTGTCTCTGAAGTAGTTCCCCAAATACAGTTGCTAACTGGGTTGGTGGTTGATGAGGGTGTAGCTCAGTACTCATTTCATCACATGTTCCATTCACCCCTTTCAGAGGAAGTGGAGCAATCATTTGTGCTTCATGTGGTTGTGAGGTGAGACATCTGGCAGTTTTTAACTCAGAGTTCAGTTACCTGTCAATGAGACTGGAGACAATGCTAAATTATTCTGCAGATTGACGTGTTCTAATGATTCCGCCTCACTGATACCAGGCCAGACGTAATGGATTTTACCATGTGATGAAAGGATTACTGCATGCGGCCGGTTGGTAATATTATAATGTTCAATGTGGTGAGAGGGATGGATCTTATTGCACTTTAGTCCCCTGATGTCCAGGATGCTTTTTTTTTTTCATTTCCTGTAAGCTTTTATTTTAAAAATGCCTCTTGAATCCTTCCTTCCACAAATAGTCTAACATTGTCTTCTCAAAATTTTAAGGACCAAAGTAACGAACAGCAACACGCAAACGGACTTATAGTAAGTTTGACATTCTCTGTCCATGACAAAAATTGAAATCAAACAAACTCCTAACCTTCCTTTCCACTTAATTTACTCAACACTGTAGCAAATGAGATGAATCAGACCTTTTCCGTGCATGCCGTCTAATTTGGTGATAAGCTCTATCTCAGAATCTCCCTCTTTCTGCCACCTCTGTCCAATATTTCCTGCTTTCCGCTCAGTTCTGAAATTTCTCTGCCTGTGGTTGAAGTGTTGATGAATTGTCCTTCATCAAGACACAAAGTGTGTCGGCAATTTTCTTTTATTTTTTCCAGAATATGTGTATACGTGCACATAGCATATACACGTGTGTGCATGTGAGTGTTGCATATATATGTGAGAGGATGTTACCATTCACTTTCCCCGCCCCCACTAATTAGAGTCAACTAATTCTCCATCGATTTATCCATGTGCACTCTGCCTGCTTATTGAACCATCAAGGACTAATAGATGTCAGGCCATCCAGAGGGCTGTTTACTGGCTCTGCAGGCCTGCTGTCTTTATGTTTTTAAAGCAAGAATCCCACAGGGTCAGGGCAGCTCACGGGCCTTCAGTGCTCTTACAGCAGACTTAATCTCATAGGCATGAAGTATTATCGAGTATTAATAGGACGGTGTAAGCTATATGCTCACATTTAACAGCACGTGTGCTTTATGTGGCAAAGGCTTTGTGCATAACATGTATGACCATGATCATTTTGATTGTGTGTCTGTGTCTCGCGGTCCAGGGCTGTAGACAATACTTGATAAGGGTTTTAAATGCTTGAAATGCTCGCAGCATGTTTGGTGGATGTTGTCAAGCACATTGCAGCAAAGGAAATCATTTAGAAACTGCATCAATGTGCAAGAATGACTTGCAACAAGCACAGCAGAAGTCATGTCAGGATTTGCCCTAGCTGCCTGCTGCATTATTAATAACACATTCAGTAAAATAAATATGTTGATCGTCAGCCACCGCTCTAAGCCATCTCAGGCTGCGCCCCCCCTCCATCTCCCAGCTACCTCCCTCCCCTGCTTTCATTCATCGTCTGCTCGCAAGGCCACTCACTGGTCCCACCATGACAGAGCAATATTTCTGTAATTGGCTATAATTAGGAGCCACTGTCTTACTTTCCTTGGAGGCACGTGGATAAGGCAAGCATCGGGCAACAGAGGGGAAGCAGAAATAAACGAGGAGAGCGAGGGGAGATTAGAGATGAGAGATAGAACAGGACAGGGACAGAGATTTCATCCTGATTCCTCTCTGAGCCAAAACCTCACGCCGCTTCTCTCTGCATGCCCTTTTCTGTCTCTGATCATACTTTATTTTGTTAACTGTGGAAACAGTTTAGTGTTAGTTTCCTAAACATAGAAAAAAATACTGCATCCTAAATTGATGCATCAATTAATAGTCCTAATTGGTGGCGAGATGTTTTAATCCACTGATCCACCTGGGCAAGAAATCCAGTGAACTAACTGTCTTACAGCCTTGTAAAATTGTATCAAGGTGTTCCACACTGAAAAGCAACCATGCTTGATGTTCACATCACAGATGTTCACATCTTCTCTGGTCATCATCTTTCATGCACCATGCTCAACAATGCATCCTGGGACTATGGAGGGCCTATTGCATCCCTTGTTCTCTGGTTTTCCGATCTAACCTTGATCTTTTCCTCAGGCTGTCTTCCTCATCCTCCCAGTCTCCCAGTCAGGGCGCAGGTGGAGAATCCATCCTCGGCTTTTCACTCCCTCTCTGTCCCTTGTGCATTTTTGTTGATTTCAGATGACTGAATAAACTCTTGTGTACATAGGGCTCAAAAAACAAAGAACAACCAATTACAAGACCGAGTAAAGGGATAATGCATCACATTGACGTAGGTCTAAGTCCATCTGACGCTTTCAGATCGACAGTGGTACCAAGAGCCCTGAGGGTCAGTTGTTTGGAAACAGGGGTCGATGTGGTTTTGCTTTAGTTCGTATTGTTGACAGAGTTCCAGTCAGTTGGGTCAATGGTGCCAGTGACCCCATTCCACCGGGGCAACAGGCTGCTTTGTATTTGTGTGTGGGTGCGTGTGTGTGTGTATACATGTGCACATTATGTTAAAGAAGTGTTGATGAGAGCAGGCCACAGCAGATAAGCATGTCTCTGCAGATTTTTTTACCGGGGGGAATTTCAGAAGCCAGAGAGACAAAACATGATACAGATTTAGTCTGCAGCCCAGCGGAGTTAATTAACTCCTGTCAGACTGGAAGGCTGGTCGGAGTTCAAGAGGCACTGGTCGTCGTCGTCTGAAGCTCCTGCTCACTTTATGATTTCATGCTTTTTAGTTGGCTCCATATTGATTAAATTAATGGAATCTGGTAATTCCACTCCTTCCAGGAATTAGAGTGAAAAGCAATTGATTTACTCAAGCCCGGTAGCACATATTTTATTACTGTTCCTGTTGTTGCTTAGTTAGACCATTAAGCTGATATGCACCAGTACACAGGCTCTGATGTAACTGTCCTTAGTGTTATAATGTAGGGTGAAAGCTTACATAGAAACCTGGCCTAAATTCAAAGGAAAACATTTGAAACCATAGTTTGTAATTGTGGTTAACATATAGGTGTATTAGATCATTGTTTTGTTTTGTTAAATTAACCACACCACACCCCCTCGATATTCAAAACTACACTTGTATTTTCAGTTATGAGAGCAGGCACTATTTAGATTTTGGCTGAGGCTAAACTGGTTGTGTTTTGATTAATTTTCAACAGTGGTTTCACGCAGCAGTTTGAATTAGGAAGTAGGCGGTGGCGTCGGTGCATAACTGTCACATGGAAGTGTCAGATGTAACCTGCAAAACTGGTATTGTTGGTGTTGATGGGAACATTGTTTTTGTTTATGTTCCCTCCAGAGCACTATTAACCCAGTGGATGGGATCTACCAGCCTCCTCTGGACACCCCTGTAGTCAACACCACCATGCCAACACAGACCACACTACCTACAGGTACTGTTGTCTGCCTGCCCACTCATCACCTCTTATATACACAAATAGCAGCTGCAATGTGCCTTTGTGTCTGCAGGTGCATGGATACTGCAGTTTGATACCCTGCAATGTAGTTTGACAGACTCTGCATCATTCACAGAGGTCTTCTATGATTTGTAGTTTACTATAAAGTAGCTCTGCTGAAAGTTAACAACAGCTCCCCCTGGTGTTCACTTTTCTCATGGCCAGTTTATCCCCCCTTTGTGCATCAGTGTTTATCTCATCACAGAATCAATTGCAGCAGTGCTTCCTGATGCAGAGCTTGTGCAGTTTTGTCAGATGACGAAAATAAATAACCCTTCCTAACGATATTGAATTCATTTTATATCATTGTAGAGATGACAAAAATGTGACAAAATTAAAAGAACACCGCAAAATAAGTTATTCTATGTTTTTGAAAGTCACTGTGGTCATGCTGCTTTATCATAGTGATACTATAAAAATTATATTCAGCATCTGTGCTTGGAACTGCTTTTTCCCATCAGGGAAAAAACAATTTGAATGTGTATTGTATATAGTGTACAGGTAAAGTTTAGGTGTACATTACAGCATGGTCACCTATTTTTTTTTTTTATTATTATCTGTGCTTTGGAGTTGCTGTAAGGTTTTACAGAGCTAAGCTAGGATTAAATGTAATATTTCTAACATTGTTCTCAAAAAAAGAACTGTTTTGATACTTTGATACTTTTTTAAAATTTAAATATTGAATCATGCATGTATTTTTCTCAGCTATAATGTAATTATTTTAGGTCATGTTAATCAGTAAATAATTGTCTGACTTTACTCAGTATGCCATGACTAAAATCTTACTAAATTTAAATGCTATTTTTGTGAGAGACTGACTATTTTTAAAAACACTGTGAAAATTAACACTGCATTATTAGGCCAATCTAATTTCAGTGCTTCTCCAAATGGACTGTGTAATCCAATTCACAGTCCAGACTTCAGTCTGCAGAGTCTAATATCCGCCATCATTTTCTCAGGCTCGGCTTCATGGAGTTCAGGCTGCTACGCTGCTTTAATGTGATTTAACGCAATTTCGATGCCTTGGCGCTAACTTGTCTTCTCTCTGCCTCTCTGCCACAGACGGTTCTCAGGTGTGTAAATCAGACCAACGACCCTCCACGCTACCCGTGGGTCCTGTCGTCACGGTGATGGGCAGCCTGCAGACCCCAACGCCTAACAGCACAGGTGAAAGGTCACGTCAGTCCAGCAGTCCGTCACATCGTGGCATCGGGCTGGGACAGCATGTCAATTTCAAGCTCACACTGCTTTGTGCAACAACATTAAAATATTAAGGATTTGGTGTGTAGGCACTGCTGCCCGATAGTTAAACATTATTCTCTTGGCCTCCTTTCGGGTTGTGTTTGTGGTACTTTAGTATTTACCTGCAGTGCCTGTTCCTCAGCATAAACCTATCTAACCTAACCTAAGACTTTTTGTTGTCTAAAAAAAAAAGCATAAAACTTAAACTGCGATTTAGAAAAAAACTGTACCAGGTATCAAAATACCAATTTAACCCAGTAAAGTCAGAAATCTTGTGACCCGGTTCAAATTTTCCACAGGTTTTCATTATTTTTGTTGATTGAACTGTACATTTTGATTTGTAATGCGCCTGCTGTGGGCACATACAAATATAAAAAAAAAACTCCTCCAGCTCAGAGCCCAGTGTCCATAAAAACATAGTGAATTAAAAAGCCAGGGAAGCCTGAGCTTCCTGCTTGTTTGTCTATCTGCTGAGGCAGCACTATTAAAATGCTGCGCTGTGCACTAAGGAGGCGGGCGGACTGCTGGGGAACACTGTCAATATGCACTGCAGAGGAGCCCGACCCCATGTTAAAGATAGCTTAATGTTACTGTATGAGACAGTCTACTGGAATGAGCTCTTAGAATTGAGGATGCTCCATTGATTTGGTTCACGATGTCTTTTATACTCAATTAATAAGAAAGGCCTCGGTTTACTCTGTTGCATAAAAGCAGCATACTGGTGCCATGCTATTGCAATGTTTTGTTTTGTTTTCCCTCTGTCAGGGAGTGGCCCATCAGGCCCCAGCAGTGGCGTCGCCTCCCCAGCTCACATCCCCCTCCCCTCCCATTCAGTGCCAGACTTTTCCTATTCCTCCAGCGAGGATGAGTTCTACGACGCTGATGAGTTCTACCAGAG
>OMLF01022651.1:0-10488 GCA_900302615.1 Holocentrus rufus
AAAAATAATTTTGTGTGCTGTTTTTTTTTTTTTTACCTTGTTGTAGAGTTGAGCGTTCAGCCGGTAGGAGCGATACTCTGCTTTTCTTCTCTCCTCCTCTCTCCTTCTTTGCACCTCAGGCAGATTCTCATATATCCTGAAGAGGAAGATGAAAAAGACTCACTGGAAGCCAAGCATCAGACTGTTTGGTACTTCTTAAATACAATTTTGATAGGTCTTAAAAAATTATTACATTTTGAAGTTAAAGTTACTTTTGCATTAACTTCAGCCTTGCTTTTAAATGCGGCGATGGAAACTCATCACCTTTTGGCAAAATTCGCCGTTTTGAGAAAAAAATAGGTCACTCACGAGATTCGGGATCTGAGGATATTTTTTTTTTTTTTGAGGGGGGGTGGGGGTCTGTCAGGTTGATTTAGTTAGATGCTGAATTTGTTGATTTATAAGCAATACAAATCCTTGGTTTGGAGCACAGAATTCCAATTATGTGGAAAACACTTGAATGCGCAAAAAGTCATATTGACGTCTGCCAGTTACTAAAGGTACTTGAAGGCAACAGTACTGCAAATGTGAAGGAGAGTCGGGGTTCGTTATATCATGGCTCTGTTTCCTGTATGGTAAGACACTTTTGTATTGCTTTTGTATATCAGGAAATTTTTATGGAGATTTCATTGTTCTGAGCTTGTGTTGTGCTGAACTCCGGCAATAGAAATGAGATGAGTTAGGGCTGGTTGGAGAAGTTAATGTCAGGACGCGGACGACTGTTTCTATAGTAAGCTAGCTTTTCGTTATCTCATTGCTGCTTTAAGAGCTGTGATATCAACTTATTACCGGTATTAAACAGTCACGTCCTGTAGCGTTAAATGCTGTTAGTTAGCACGTTAGCTAACATTAATTAATGAATTAATTGACGGAGAGTCGGTGGACTAATTAGCCAACTTGGCAGCAAATCTGCCCGTTCTCACGGATCCTGTTAAATAAACACTCTCTTAATTTTTGTCTGTGCAGCTGTTGATCTGGTTCAGGTGCTGTGACTTTCCCAGTAGCTTTTTTAGTCTCTCACTAAACACTGGCAGGTCATGCAGCATGTTGATTCACTCAGCCTCCCTATCAATAAGGCCTCTGGTCTCCTGCCCTCTGCAGTATGCCCAGCTCAGTGTGTCAGCTAGTAGAAAAAAAAGTTTAATTTACGTCCTTTTAGTCTTATCAGTGTGTGTTGTCGCTGTTTTCAGGCATTGGGCTGTGGATTATGGTCTGATTGAACATCTACAGGTCAGCCACATGTTAATCTCTCCATTCCATAGGGCATGGCTCATAATTGCCCCTACTGGTACAACAGGCTGTTTGTGTATACTTTTTTTTTTATCTTAATATTATCTTCTTGTTTTTGTCTTATATTATTCAGAGGTCACGTGACCCCCTTTTTGGATTTCTTTTTACTGTAAGTGACACCCTACATTGTCTTCTATGGCTGAAAAATACACAAATGTAGTCAAGTCAGTCAAGAACTGCAAGTCAGTCAGAGTATTGAAACATTTCATTTAGAAATGAAATAATTGATGTAGTCTGCTGTATCTGAAAATGGCCAAGATGTCCTTTTAAATTTACAAAAGTCACACAGGGATTTTATCTGTGAACTTATAAAGCTTATAAAGCACAACTTACCATGCAAGTTGGTTGGTAAACTAAAAAGTTCAAACTTAAGACTTGATTTCTTGGTCACACCCTTGGTCATTGCTTTTGGTATTATGGCTATATATTATGGAAATTTCAGAATGATGAATCATTCCTAGGAATTTCGTAGCTCAAAATGTATTAACCCCACAATAACAAATCCCCCGCTTACTGTTTGGATCTCTGGATCATCTCCTTCCTGGGAACAGCTCTCCTCAACAGGGCGGTGCCTTGACAAGAGAGAAAAAACAACAAAATGCAAACCAGTCCACCAATAGTACACACAAATAATGTGAATGCACATCTAGTGCTCCACTCAAAGTAATGGACTTTACAGTGGATATGCAGCAACTGTAATGAAGGCAAGCTGGACTGGGAAACTGACAGAACATCAAGAACAGTGGGGTTAAGGAGCTCCAGATACTCATCTGTGAGTAAACAGCCTGTATCATTGTGGCTTTTACATCTTTGAAATGAAACCAACACAGTGAAGCGTCGTCTTCCTAAAAGACAAATCAGCAGCTCTCTTCCCTCAGGGTGTTCAGTATCAGGTACCTGCAGGTTTCGGCAGCCTCCCGGTTCGGTTAAAGAGCTCCTCTCTCTCTCCACTGAACTCGGCCTGCAGCCTCCTCTCCTGCACCTGCAGGGCCAGGCGCCTCATCCTCTGCCTGGACTCTGAGATGAACTCCGGACGACGCATCTGCAGAGCCTCCTGCAGGATCGAAGGGGAGCGTAAACATCAACTGTTTAATGTTAACAATAGAGGACAGAAATAAGAGGATTTTAGGAGTTAGGAGTTACTGTTTGATTCAGGTGTCGTCCTCTGCAAAGAACCTACTACATTTTTTTTAAGAAACCAGAAGAATGACCTGCAGGGAGATGCGGACCAGTCCAGAGGAGGAGGTTTTGCTTCTGGTCTCTGGATCGGACTCAGCCTGTAGGACACCCAGCTGTTTGTTCCTGTGGTCCTGGACGTGTCTCTGCCTGAGCGGCTCTCTCCAGGGGTGTGTTCTGCTGTACGGCTCGAACCAGGCGGTGCTCGGCCTCCAAACCTGCTCCCCCTCTTCCTCCTCTGGCTGGTTCTCCTTCCTCGCCTCTGCTCTCAGCTCCTCGGCAGAGATGAACCATGAAATGGCTGGAAGGAAACAAGGTGGAGCGTTAATTAACATCAGCCATCAGTTAAATTCTAGGTTTTTCATCTTTGTGGGAATGTACATTAAAACAAACACCTAGTTAGTCTGACACACCTTGAGGGTAGAACTTCGGATGGCTTCTCTTGCTCTTCCTCGGCTTTTGGAAGCTCTGGGTCTTAGAGGGGCTCCTCTCCACTCCTTTTCCTCTCTCTACGTTGGAGGAGGAGGATGAGAGCTGTCTGGGAGCTCTGGCTTCAGCGGGGGACGGGAACGTGGTGCCGACGTCCCTGGTGTGGCGTCGAGTCCCGTTAGTAACAATCTCCAGGTCACCTGAGCAGAGATAAAGATATCAGTGTGTAGAATATTATCAAAAGAATCTGCACTCCTTCATCCTTCCAGCTTAGTGAGCAAAACCTCACGGTGAGGGAAGGAGGGATTTGATTGTTTCTGGTGATTGTAAATCTATGCAGAATGAATGCAACAAATAAATGCAAAATTTAAAGTTAGGGTCCAATCTGCTCATGAGGGCTGAGGTTGCAGAAAAGAGCGCCACCTACAGGGCCTAAAACTCAGACATCACAGCCTTTAATACTAAAGATGCCAACAAAATTTTAAAAAATTATCTCTCAGATTACCACTTTAATGAGTACTCATAGATCTGAATGAATTGAGTCAGATAATACTTAGATGTGGGTGACCAGTTGTGCGTCACTGACCTGCCTGGATGCCTCTGCTGACCAGTTTCACAGATTTCTTCGCTGCCAGAGACTGTGAGGGGGCGCGGTGTGAGGGGAGGGAGTACAGGCTGGTGGAGGATGCAGAATCAGCAGCAGCCTGCAGACCAAAACAATCAGCATCAACATTTCTGATTATCAGGGAATATAGTTGTGCAGTGAATTGTCTGTTGCAAGTGATGAACAGGCGACTCTGTGCCATATGTGTCAGTTTGTTGTGTGTTACTATATTTAACGTCCATATGTCTGTGCACTTATTCAGGACTCCCACACTCACTGAAACTTCAAATTCAAGGACTTTTCCATGTCTGCTTATTTTTATGGCCACACAATTTTCAATCACTGTCAAGTTCTTTCACACTGGTCAAAATTAGAGGCCTCACTGCGTACTCCTGATCCTGGTGAAATCCCTCATTTTTAAACTGAAAGCGGCAGCTATATCACCACAAAAAAAGAGGTTTTTCTTCAGGATATGAAGTGTTGATCCTTGGACAGAGAGGTCCAGGGAGCCGACACATATTGGGTGCTTTACATTCATAAAGACCAAAAAAAATCACGTACTGTCAAGGTCATCCATTCATTCTCAAAATCTTTTAAAGTCTTATCTTATTTTTCTCAAATCCACCTACTGTCAGTCATTGTCAAGGCCTATAGGAACCCTGTTTATTAACCTTGACAAGTGCAAGAGAAACTTTTGTATTTAAAAACTATTTCAGGATAAAGAGAACAGATAGTTGGACTTACCATGGAGTCGTCTGTGCCGGTGGTTTCTGACGGTGTGGCGATGTGAGGCGGCTCTTTGTTTTTCCCTCTTCCTCTCCTCTGCTCCCTGTCTTCTCTCTGCTTGTCGATGGTGCTGTACAGTTTGCTGAGACCCGAGCCGGTCTTCAGGTGTCGGACCCGGTGGGCGCCGAAGGCCCGGACCAGCCGGGCCGTGTCCACGGTGGACATGGAGCCAGACGCAGTGGACACGGTGTCCGACTCGTCCCTCTCTGCAGGACAGAGGTGCTGACTGTGGGAGATGGAGCTGTGGGAGACGGAGCTGTCCTCCTCTGCGGGGTGAGGGGTTTCCTCCTCCTGCGGGTCCTGTGCCCAGGCCTGGCGAGGAACGGGAGGTTTACCGCCAACCTCCCTCCCCCCTCTCACTTTCCTGTCAGCTTGCCCTCTCGTTTCTCTGGCATCACCACGCACGCTCCTCTCTTCAATATTCTCTTTTCCTTCTTTTCTCTTCAGTGCAGCATCCCCTCCCCTCATAAGCTCTTCTTCTGTGGTGTTCTGACGTCGATACGCCTCGTCCTCTTGCTCTGTCAGGTTAGAAGCCCCCGCTGTGCTATGAATAAGACGGGACAGGCGCTCTAGCCGCTCCAGTAGCGACGCCTCTTTCCTGTTGGTCGGACGGGACTCCTCCAGGCTCCACTTCTCACTGAACCTGTGCCACAGCTGGTCCAGACTGCTGCCGCTCTGCTGGGACACCGACTGAGCGAGGTCAGGGTCCCGCCTGCCTCGTTCTCGCGTCGTTCCCGTCTGGTCCAGGTGGATTTTGGGGCGCTGACTGCGGCCCATTTCCACATGGACTGGTCGATATGCCTCGCCGCTCACATCTGACTGGTTGTAGCTGAGGAACTGAACTGGGCTCGTCCCCTGGTCTCTCTTAGAGGTAGAAGGACCTTGGTTTCTTGATAAAGGCACTCTGGGTGAGGCTGCTGATACATGAGAGGACGCATGTGGAGTTTGACTCACACTTATCTGAGAGCGTCCATCTGCTGCCACAGAGGGATCTGAGGAAATGTAAAAAATGTAAATTAAGATAAGACAGACTATTTTCCAGTAGAACTTAGTCTTGGGTACATGTGATGCTTATAAAAAAAGAAAACACATGATAACCCAAAAACAATATGCTGCCATTTCTCAATTCCCATCAAACATCCATTTAAAATAATACAACTGAAATACATTAAAAAAATTAACAGGGATGGAACAAAAGACTGAAATTCATTATGTTGCAACACAAAAATGTGACAATATGTATCGTGAGGTTTAAAAATTAAATGACATTACTAACTATGTTTTATTCTCTAGTTTCACAAGCTCACCACAGAAATTATATTATTTGCACTTTGTAATGAGAACATTTTTAAATTGTGCCATTGCTAGAAATATTTATGTCATATTTATTTCATTTTACTACTATATCGTGGTTGAATCAAATTGTGAACCCCATATTGTGTGTGTGTAAAATCGTATTGTGATATAAGAATACTGTCTGATCCTTAGAAATTAAGAAGTAATATATGTATGCTGCACATGAGGGATGAGAAACCCCTCATCTCACCTGTGTGTGCTGGCTCTTGCATTCTGAAGCTGGCCGTCTTCAGCCTCTTGCTGTAGATGCCCTCTGTGTGTTTGATGGTGACCCCGCGGTCTAACCCGGGGTCTCGGTTCCCCAGCACTTCGCTGCTGAAGCGCGGGGGCACAGCGTCGTCCGAGCCTGGGGAAACAGGACAGTAAAATAAATGCAGCACGTTACCCCATGATGAGTCCTACTCAGACAGCGCTGCAGCTAAATTCTCCTCAATGCAAAGTCAAGTAATACTCCTGGAAAAGTGCCCAGAATCCTTAAATTTTAGCCTTGGAGGAACAGAAAATGAGACATGGAGTCAAAGTCCTCTCTCTCTCTCTGCTGGGGCCCCAACTCTGCCTTTGTCTCACTCCACCCCTGAACATGAATAATTAATGCAGGGCACGGTGCATGTTACAATAGACCAGCTGCTCCCCACACAGGCACGGGGGACATGAGTAGACCTCCTCATTCATTACGAATTTGCCTAACTACTCTATTCTCTGGGCCTGATGAAAATATTATGCAAATGATAAAGTCTCCAACAATCCCGGGTAATTTCTTTGACAAATTCCTTAATTCTTAATTTGGACGGCAACTATTTTTTACAATTTGTTGTGTTTGATGAGTGAGCTGTGACAGGATATGGCCTGCAGGAGCTGTCTGTGCAATTGTTTTTCCAGGGCAATTAAAATTTTTAATTTACTTTTCAAAACAGGCACGCACACACACAAACCAAAAATGAATTTATTTCAAATAGCAGCATGGCCTCACTCATCTATTTGTCTGGCTTTTGACATCTATTGACTGGGTGTTGTGGCTTTAACCCTCGCCCTCCTCAATTTTATTGCTTATAATGCTGCTGATGTAGAAATTTAATCTTATTCTACTGATTCTGTCATTGTAAGTCACTCTGGATTCAAGTGACGGCTAAATGCCTTGAGTGCAAAATATAAAACACCATGAGGATGCATGAGCTGAGTATCAGGTGTACCTGTGTGTGAGCTCTCCATGGTGGTGTCAGAGCGGCTGGTAGGAGAGACTTCAGCTTCAGTCTGAGGGACATAGAAGAGCTCCTCGCTGCCGTGGGGTTTGTAAGGCAGCAGGACAGGCACAGCTGTGTGAGGGACAACGAGGGGGCACATCAAACACAACTTCGATTTACACAGACATTTAGAATAAAAAAAACTTTTCAACAGTCATTTCTCACCATTTAATTGTGTGAAAAATGCAGCAGTTCTGACAAAATGTTTAACTGGTGCATAATCAACTCAGTGTCTGTATTCATTTAGCAGTGATGCCTCACCACAGCAGGATATTACCAACATTGTGCAATTAAAATAAACAATGTAATTTAATCTTACTATTATCTAAAACCAAAATGTCGCCCAAATGATTTAGATGTGGAACAAAACTACAATTATTGCCCAAAGCTCCACAGCTGCACTGATCAACACCTAGTTTTTTTTCTCTGTCCCTTGGCAACACCCATAACTAATATACTAATATAAATTACACGATACTGTGCTGATTCGTGATGTATTGAAGAAATATACAGCCTCTGCATTTTTTCCATCTTCAACAATATTCTCCTGTGCTGCTGCAGATTTAAAAGTGACGGAGGAGGAACTTTTGCCGGTGCCACACACACTACAGGATGTGCAAACCTAATTTTCATAACTTGCCCACCTGGTGTTTGAATGGCTAAAGGCCTCAGTGAAGCTGCAGCCCTGTGAGGTGAGGGAGTGAAGGATTGTGGGGATGTGGAGGTCATCCTTCCCTGAGGCACGGTGGTTTTGAACAGCATGGAGGCGTCGGGTCTTTCAGGCGCTTGTGCTCTTACTGACTCTCTGGTCTCATATGATTCAAGCGGGCTGAACGAACCGAGACCCTCGTCCGGACTGCTGGTAGGTGAAGAGGAGTGTCTGAGGAGGGCAAACTCTTTCGACCGTGGTCCTGGAAGAGCGGCAGCGTGACTGGACTGGATACCAGTGGCCAGGCTGTGATCGAGAGCTTTGGGGGACAGGGTGAGATGGAGGTGTGAGACGTGGCCTGTCCTGGTTGGGAAATCGACAGCAGACGCGCCTGTGGCCTGTTCTGCTTCGTGACCAGCTGATACAGAGCTGTATCGGCTAGATAACGGCAGGTGGTCAGTTCCCTGGTCGACTCTCCTGAAGGCTGAGTCGGCACCCTGCAGATCTCTGCTCCATGACACTTGTGTGTTACTGTCCCTGACTTTCACATCCTGTCTCTCTAGACCCTGATAGGATGGAAGAGGCCGGTCATACTGGCCTCCTATGGCATCTTGCCTCTCCTGATTACTGGAAACTGCCTGGGAAACCAACAGGTTTTGATCTCTGGTGTAGGGACTACTTTTTGTTTCAGACAATGACGCTGACTCTCTGGGGGTGGAAGCAGCTCTATCCTCCTCTTCCAGGGTGGGTGTGAGCTGCCGGTCAGCTCCTGTGGAGAGCTGGTCCAGGTGGAGCGGCTCTGAAGCCGGGCTGAGAGGAGGAGCAGGGGAGGGCGAGGGAGAAGGGGAGGTGGAGCGCCTGCAGGTGGAGATGGTGATGGAGGTGAGAGCCGGAGTGTTTGCCCTGGGGAGGGTGACCCCCTCTCTGGCGGCGATCTCCCGCACCTGAGCCTCCAGATCCGGACGGAGGGGGATGAGACGCTGCGTGGTGGAGTCAAAGATGCCCGCGTCGAGGCTGTGCAGCTGCTGGTGGGCCGGCCGCTCCGCAGCAGGTCTCAGTGCAGCGAGCGTCTCTGCTGGCTGGGTGGGCGGCTGCACCCCCAGGCCTCTGACACTGGACACTGCACTGCTCTCTGTGTCCGTGCTGCCCTGGCTCTGTAAGGAGAAACACAAAACAACAGGTCTGTGGTAGGTAACGTCTTAACAGGTGAAATCATTCATCCACCACAGCAAGCAAATCATACACACTTCTGGAGAAAGCTTCATCTTAAGTTTGTCCTAATCTTTTAGAATTAACATCTTTATCAAATCCACACACAAAAAACATTTTAACACTGCACTGGAACCATAACTTGGACCGATTTTCAATCGATTTATTAATCCAGAGGTTTGACATGCATGTGAAAAGTATAAAACATAAACCTCAAGCTCAATTTTCATCTTAACAACACTCCATTCTTAATAACACCCCTTAACACACCATGCCGCTTTGTAACACACCAGTTACCTTAAGCATAAGACCTGTGGAGTCCAGAGATTGGGAGTGACAGTACAATAACAATAAAAAAATAATAATTTAGATGACTCAAAGTAATTGTGACATAAATAAAGACTAAAATTAGATTGTTAATGTTGTTTTGGTCCTGTTATTTTCTAACATTTGTAATTATGTTAAGTAAAGTGCAACATAAATACAGCTCTTCTGATTATTATTGATTGATATAATAAGCACGTCTTGAGCAGCATACTGTACCATTATGGGGTTTTTGAATAGGAGCTCTCTCTTGATCTCTTCAATCCGTTTTCTGTCCTCGACGTCCAACTCCAGAGGCTCACACTGCTGTCCAGACACTTTAAGTTTAATCCACTCTGCAACATCAAAAACAGGTTACATTTTAACCAGACACTGGATGGAGCCGGTGCAGGCCTGGGCAACAGAGATCATTTTAAGCTATATTGATTTAGATCAATTCAAAGGTGTGCGTTTCTCTGACACCATCGCGTTTTTCTTTAGCTGTTTTGATCATTTCTTGGAGTTTTCTTGGTGGTTGATGATGCATGAAAGGCAGCCCACTCTCCTTAACATTTTCTCTGCTCTCCAGAAGTTTCACTGAATTACATCACCCTGTTTTCCATCCTTGTTGTGTCCAGATTCAGATAAGAAATATTCAATAAAAGCAACAGTTGATTTAGCTTTGATGTAAAACTTGCTCACTTGCTTATACAATGTGTTGTTTTTATCCTTGTTTTCATTTTTCCCCTCACACCTACAGTATGTATGAAGTTAAGTTTCAGCTGTTGTTAGGTTAAGGCGAGTTAACCATCCACACAGCAGAGAAACACAGAGAAAAAACTTGCATAAACACTCCCACATGGAACAGGCAGCCAATCAGCAGCCTCTTTGATACAGGGCTATTTTTTAGCTTTTTCTTTAACAGTGTATGGTGGTTAGTGCTTAGCAGGGATGAAGTTTGAGAACAGGCAACGCCGGTATATAACAGACGCATTCATATGTTGTCTCAAACTGTAGCCAGCGAGTGTCTTAGGACGTCTTTATTGATTTATCTGCCAAATCATGACAGGCGGGTGTTAATTTCTTACTCTGTCTGTGTGTGGATGTTCTCACCTCTCGCCCTGCTCTCCTCCTGGTCAGTGGTGCTGGGTGTACTGGACACCATGGTGGCTGGAGATTCGCTCTGCAGTAACTTGGCCACTCTGGCTGCCAGGGAGCTGTCGCTGCTCCCATCACTCATCGCCGCCTCCTCAGGGTCTCCGAGGATGGGAGAGGAGGAGCTGCTCTCTACAGGACCGTCCTGTGTGGTCCCCACCTCCTCCCTCTCTGGGACAGCTGCTGGCTCTCTGGGACTAGATGGAGGCGGTGGTTTGTTTACAGCTGGTGGGGGTTTGATGACTGGCGGC
>OMLF01022654.1:9007-20391 GCA_900302615.1 Holocentrus rufus
AGTTATCGTCAGCCTGTTAGCTTGCAAATCGTGGTTGGTTATCTTAAAAGCTCACAACATCTGTGTAGATCATCCAGGTGTGAAGATATCCAAGAGAAAATTCAATGTGTTAACTGGCCTTTTTTTATTCTTCTCCTGTTAGCTAACCACCACTTTGTTGTAAGCACATCTTACGTGAAAACTAGCTTGCGTATTTAGTAAGAGCTAGCGTTAGCAGCAGCTAATAGTTGCATCTTAACATTGGTTGCTTTGCTGAATTCACCTGCTGGCTAGTTGAGGTCTCTCACATTGAAAACATATTTATCTCAAACTGTTCACCTCAACTTTGTTTTTTTCTCTTTTTAGCTCTCTGTTTCTCGCCCAGTTGTTGTATATTTAGACATTATGACGCAAATCCTCTAATGGACCTCCATGATGTGGTCAGGCCTGGGAGATCTGCGACGTAATTGCAAAGCCTCCACTTTTATTTATTTTTTGTTTTACTGCAATTTTAGAATAAATAGACTGAAAGACAATTTAGTGTGCTTTTATGTAATTTTCATCGTGAGTAACAAACTGAAACAGTCACGATGTGTTAAACTCCACCCATCTGGTACTCAGAGCTGGACAAAAGAATCTCATTTGGACCTTTTTGACTGAGATCTGGCACGCACCACACACACACACACACACACACACACACATATGCACACACATATGGGCTTGCACATTGGCTCTGCAGCACAAAAACAGACTCATAAATGTTCAGAACAACAGGTTGGCACAGGTACATGGAGGCACATAACTTTGCAGATAAGGCTGATAAGGAGTCTAGCAGGTTCAAGACTAAATTTGGCATGTATACAAATGCACACACACACATGCATGCAAACACGGAAGTGCCAACGCAGAAACAATACTGTGCACAGGCTGGCCGTACACTTAAACAAACACACACAGATATCTGGGCCCTGAAACCGTCTGTCCAGTGCAGCCTCATGAAATATGCGGGCACAGAAGTTAACAGTTAACACTAACAAGTTAAACGTCCACACATTGCACAACAATTCAGCCTCGACTGTGTTTGGGCTCCAGAGTGTCGGACAACGTGGCGTTCTGACTTCAAATGCTTTTGCGTTGTTTTATGTATTGTCCTGTTAGTAATTGTTTTAACGGATTTGAATCATTTTGTACATGACATGATTTAATTTAGCAGGTGCTTTTGTCAAAAGGGACTTGGAGCATTTTGTGTCCTTTCGTATCCATTTTCTGGTTTGCCATTTAGTTCTATTCTATTATGTACAATCTATAATCTAATCTTTTATATCTCATAGAGTTAAAATAAAAAGTTCCACTTTCAATAATGTAATAATGACAAAAAATAATCTTAAAGAAACACTGATCTAAGGTACAGGATGTCGAGAATCCCAAGGTACACTGGTTCCTGTTTTAAAATATTATCTGTTTTTTTGTGATAGACTTGATTGGTGATACAGTGTTGATCTCCTGAGGGAAAAAGCCATCAGAAGTGAACAGAACAGAATTTTGTGATTTCATAAAACTTCCTCTGGGCATCAGGTGTGTTATATGGTGATGTTGATGACATTTTACGCTTCTCTGTATCGGTTTGTCTTGCGAGGTCTTATCGCAGACGATGCGTCGCCAATAGTCATGACTGCTGGCGTCCTTTGAGTTCCACTTGATCAATCACACAGTATATCAGCATCCATGAAATTCCCATTAACCTCTTCAACTCTGCTGTACAACAGGTGGGTTTGTCATTGCTGTGCGGCCGAGCTTTGTTCCAACCCATGGAGCTTTATTGTAAATTGTAGTGAAGATCCCAGATTGGCCCTGCTGAATTCCAGGGAAATGTGCATAAAATGATGCACAAGACATGTAGATATTTTCTATTTGATGTAATGCTGCAGCCATAAAACAATGGCATCTTGGCTTTGAATATTTCACTCAATATAAGTGTGATGGAGCTTCAATGAAGCTGGAAAAACATCTTAATTTCTAACTTTGAAGCTACTTTAAAGGAAAATACAAGTTCAAGGGGGTGAAACAGCTGCAGACATAAAGCTGCTCGAGGTTTCACGACCACATGTGCATGCAAAATATTAAAAAAGCACTAAACAGTTCATCACTCAGTAATTTAAAAACAGAGGCTGATCTGTAAAACTAATTTTGTCGGCCAGGACCATTTTGTAATATTAAGCACTGCTTTTCAACAGTCCATTTTGGTTGACAGTAATGATCCACTTCCTGCTCACTAGATCAGACCACATACTGTATATGATATATATGACACACATGACGAGTCTTTCTCCCTCACAGCTGAAGCCCTGTTAGCTGCACCCCGAGGTTCATTCCTGCATCGATCCCTGCAGACATACCAAGTCTCTCAACACGCCGCAAATTCCTTTCCCAGTTTCCATCTGTTCTGCAGCTTTGGGTCAGCAGAGCAAACCAAACGCACATTACCAAGAGTCCACGTCCAAACAGCTAAAATATCTATATCCAGAATCTCTGAGGCGATTCAGTCTGTAATAGTGGTATTATGTTGCAAAGTTAGCTTCTTTCATTCAACACGCTTTAATTTGTTTTAGAGTGAGCTGTCCATCATTTTGTAAGGGTCACTTTTTTCAAACTGGGGGCAGGCAATCTCAGTTTGGAATCAAACTTTTAAATCAAATATTCAATTCAAGTGAGGATCCCTTAGACTAAACTAACAAAAACATGAAATAAGTTAATATTGAACACAAACCAAAACAACTTTTCATGCCAGGGTTCCTCAGGCAAAATCACTTCAAATGGGGGTTTGCAGCTCAATGAAAGTCAACTTGGGGGTCTGGAGCATGAAAAAGTTTGAGAACACTTGTCTTACAGGATGTAATCGTGAATCATCAGATAAAGTTTCTCTTTCCTACTGAGAGCATTTTGGAAGAAAACCCTTCCCTTATTGCACTTGGTGAATGAAGTGTTCCTGATTCTGCGTGTCATTTTTTGTCTTGTTTTATGTTTTTACCTTGGAGATGTAGGCTTTGATGCCCTCGGCCAGCTTGATGCAGGGCTCTCCAAACAGCTGGGCGAGCTGCTCTGGGATGTCCTGGTCTTTATCCAGAGCGTTCAGTAAACTCAGGCACTTCAGCTCCTCCGTCACTCCCTGGCTACGCACCTGCAGGACCAACAGGAGGGGGGAGGTTAGAGGATCTTGAAAAACTGTAAGTAAACCTTTTGACAATTACATTCTGAACAGTACTGATGGTTGCAATTAGGTTTAAAAAAAAGAAAAAGAAAAGGAAGCTTAAAATTTCAGCAGGTGGAGTCTTTATGTTCTTCATTTTGACAGATCAAAATGGAGAATTGACATGGTTCTGCAGGTAGCACGAAATTCCTAGAAGCACTAGAAGGCAGCGCTCATGCATGTTATGTGGTAAAACAAAACATCATGTGGCGAACCTCAAAATGCACTTCGTCATATTTTCATTACACAACTTTTTTGAAATACTGTCATACCACAGCTGGTCTGCACCACAGTTGGGTTAGAAGTGGACAGAGATCCCTCATGTTTCTGAAAAGTTTGACGCGCACACACGTGCCAACTTTGCAAAGAAAATCTTTTCAGAAAATCCTTCCCAAAGAATGCAGGTATGAAAGGTATGAAGACAGCTTAAAGGGGCAATACAACTATTACTGCTCCGAAGCAGCAGAAGTCAATAAGGGTTTCAGATTACGTGAATGCCCCTTTAAAGTTGCTATAGTTGCAATAAGTGAGTGAGAACTGTCTAGAGTCAACTTCCTAATGTGTGGAATAAGGATTGAGTGTACATGGTTGTCATCAGAGTCTAATAAATTAGATGCTTTTCCACATTTTTGTCAGTCGAGTTCTCGCTTTTGTGCAGCTTTCAAGAGACAAATCATCTCACTTGCTAGATTTTATGTATTTCCTGTTGAAACAGGATGTTGAGGCGGGACATAACGTGAAAAGGGATTACTCAAAAGTGTCAACCAACAGGGTATCTGTTTGGGAGAGAAACAGTTTTATTTGATGGGTGGAAGAGCGAGATTGTTCAAAAAGTTTTATTGGCTGAAATTTGTGTTGACGCCAAGTGGTGCAACATGAGTTCACCATTAAAAAGACACTGTTTTTCCAGGAAGTAAAGCTCAGGGGAATTCATTTCATGGGGACTTTTTGTGGCTTGCTGGTTCAAATCCCACATTGGCTGAACAGTCCCATTGTAAACCATCATTTCACTCAAATGACCGTTCCTTCAAACCAAATTTCAGGATTACCAAACTCCTTTAGGGGTTGATGCAGCGGTTATCCAACACTGAGACCTCACTGATGACATTTCACTTACAATTACTAATAATAAGATGCTGAGAACATGATGTGTGTGTAAGATGAATGTGACGCACGCTTGCAGTTTGGGAATGAAACCTGAAACCAAATGAAACTTTTTTTGGCGCACATGAGCTGCTGAAATACAATTCCCCATGAAACAACACAATGGTCTTAAACTGAGCAGTTTCTCCTGGAGTGAACCTGCGGACACACACACATATCTAATAAGAGACAATTAAATTAATGATTCCTTTGGGGCGAAGGGGAAATTGTGTCTTTTCCCCTTTCGCTACGCCTTCTGTTTTTTAACCCCGCTGCTGATCCCCGGCAGTGACTTCCAACTGAAGTTAAGAAGGGTTTGCATGTAATTTTGGGCTGCAGGAGTCGAACAGGCCGTTTTTATGAGCTGGAATGCAGAGTAAAGCTATGCAGTGTGTGTGTGTGTGTGTGTGTGTGTGTGAACCCTTCGGGGAGGCTGCAGGCGTCACGGTCCGAGAGCTCGACTAATGATTCTTTAACAACTACCGATGGAGAAAGGGAGATTACACTGCTGCAGAACCCTTTCCCCCCTTGTTTTAATTTGATTAATTTGTTTCAGCTCCTCCTCCTCTTTTTCAACAAATTGCTCATCTTTGTTTCTGTCTTCTCCTTTGTTTTTATCTTCTGTTTGCTTTTCCTCACACCGTTTTCCTTTCTTTTTGGCTCTTTTCTTTCCTAGCAGCCCTAGTGTTCGTGTTGATGCATGAGGAGCTCTCCTTGTTCCTATTGAAGATAGTGTGTGTGTGTGTGTGTGTGTGTGTGTGTGTGTGTGTGAGAGAGAGAGAGAGTGAGAATGTGTAAATTGGTTCAAACTGAGTGGGAAGGACGGGGGACTTACGGGAAAAGGCTTGGGTCTTTGAAAACCTCGGCAGTCTCAACACAAAAAGGATGACTCATTTCTTTTAATGACTTGTCTACTTGGGGACAAAACATAATGAGTGTGTTTCATTATTATTCCAGTGCAGATTCCGGATACGAGTTCATATCTCGGTTGAGGTCAACTTTGGGACGAACTGTTTGAAAATCCCCATCTTAACGCGTCATTTAATCTCATCCTCAGCATTAAATTTTCTTATCTTCACACAAGGTCAAAAATCTGCCAGTGGGATGAGATAATCCCACTTGTTTCCAGTGCGGTTTCATTTTTTGCTGAATTTTTCTGGGAAAAAGTATAAACAAGGCAGAATAAGGCAGATCAGCCCACTATGTTAAAAAAAACGACACTTGATTCAAGAAAATTCTGGAAACAAGTTGATTAGCATCAGAAACCTTTTGAGATTTTTGACCTTTTTGGAAGAAAAACTAAATTTGAACACTGAAGGGGAGATTAAATAAGATGTTTTACATTGTGCACCAGGAAACTTTGCACATCCACGCCTCGATTGACAGCGACAGGTACCTGTTTGAATTTTGCTGACTCGAATAAACAGAAATCTTGCACGGTGACGTCAGTAATCTGAACACAGCTCAATTACATCCAACCCATTTATAATTATTT
Source organism: Holocentrus rufus (assembly GCA_900302615.1). Taxonomy (NCBI): domain Eukaryota; kingdom Metazoa; phylum Chordata; class Actinopteri; order Holocentriformes; family Holocentridae; genus Holocentrus; species Holocentrus rufus. The sequence continues at coordinate 14,875 of OMLF01022654.1, forward strand.
CCAACCCAGCCGGTCTGATCACTTCATACCGAAACAAACCACGGCACGTGAGAGGCAAAACAGATGTAGGTGAATCCAGTTTCTTGTTGCTGTTTGAGAGACAGTTTCCATTTCACTTAGTCACTTCCTGTATGTGGAGAAATACTAACTTTGAAGCTACTTAAGGGGAAATTTAAGAGAAAATTTAAGGGTAATTAACCCCTATTGAATATATGTCTATATATTTGTTGATATCTCACTTTGAAACTAAATTCTTCTGTTTCTTTCAGCATTGCTATGAGAGGAAAAAAGGGCGCAAAGAAGCATTTTTAGCGTGAGATCATCTGCATATGATAAGAACTTATTTTAGTAATAAAAACTGCTGACAGCTCGGAGTCTGTTGTGAGGAGGTGTGAGGAGGTGTGTGCCGACAGGCACATTTTGGGAGAGTTGTTGTCTGGTTTTATGCATGAGTGGGCGTGAACTCGCCCCGCTCAACAAATGAAGTGAAAGTAGGTTATGTATCTTGCTGGCGCCTCTGCCAAAACACACTCCCTGTATGAAGGTTTTGGTTGATGGATTAATTGTCATTAAGGGTGTGTGAGGGAGAGAGAAAGAGTGTGTGTGCGTGTGTGTGTGTGTGTGTTGTCTGCTTTGTGCATGTGTGTGCGTGCATGCATATGACGAGTGTGTGCAAATGTGTGTGTGTGCGCACGCGTGCGTCCATTAAGTTTTGACAAGGCCGGTAGGGAGTGTTTGATCTACTATGGGAAACAGTCCCATCCATTTCAGTGAGCAGATAAAGTCGGCACACTTCACTGCACCGAGCTGAAAACAAGATTAGAGGAAACTCTTCTGCTCCATTTGCTGTTTGGAGACAAAGTCTGAGCCATACTGAGAGACATTTTCTCTCATTTTCTCTGTTTCATTTCTCAAAAACATGCCACAATAAAACCCACACAGATGATTTGCTACAAAATCAAAATGCTACAAAAGTCATTTTGTCGCATCTTCAGTGTTCAAATCTTGTTTTTCTTCAAACAAGGTCAGTCAGTGGGATGAGAAAATCCCACTTGTTTCCAATGCTAATCAACTTACACACACACATATATATATTTGGAGGAACCTGTCCGTTGAAAATAAGGCATCCTGATGTGATGTGCCTCAGAGCTCTACAGGCGTGTATCAAAAAAATATTTATATTATGTGTGAATATATTAACGCTTATTTTCATATTTGTTAGGTTTTCCTGAACAGCAGTTTTGCTGTAATAATGGTTCTTTTATATTACAGATTATTCAGTTTGGTTTTGGCCCCGCTGGAATTCAGCACCACAGCCTAACGGAGCCAAGCGAGTTTTTCTGCTTTTCCACGTCTCGCCTCGCTCGTCCTTCTCCCTTTTTATCTCCTCCTGATCCCTCCAAACCCTGCAGCCAAATCCTGCAGATCCATTCAATTGCTGTGGCTGCTCAGTTGTGTTAGTTTTCTGAGTTTTGAACAGTGTGTGTGTGTGTGTGCATGTGGTTTTGTGGGTTTGTGATTTAGTCTGTGTGTGTGAGAGAGACACAGACAGAGACAGCGACTGAGAGAAGCAGGCCTTTGTCTTTGGATGTGAATCACTGAGTTTTACTGCCGTGTGTTTACGTATCAACATCTGTATGTGTAAGTCTTTTAAGTCTATGTAAAATGCAAGGCAAATAATGACCTCTGGATCTCCTCTTAACGTCTTTCCTCTTCCCAGCATCTCCTCTTTCATTGCCATTACATCTTCCTGTCATTGTCGCCTGACGCCTTTCGAGTCCGGTAAACTGAAATCAAATCTTGGACCGCAGCACCCAAATGTTTTTATCGGCCATTTGCCGTCCTCATCTGGCAGGAGGACACAGGTTTTTTCGGGGTTTTGGCTGAATCAGAAGTTCATTTTTTTTCACTGAGGCAGCTGCTAGGCCAGCGTGGACATGCATGTTTCCAGCGACAGGAGCCTCAGGGCAAACGTTTTGCCATCCCAAACCTTCTTTTGACATTAAGGGTGTGATTTACCATATTGGTGCAGCGGGCGTTTACCACCTATAATTAAACCAAAGAGGCGGTTGCTACTTTTTTGCATTTTGGGGAATTTCCCTTTCACAAAATGATGGGAGGCGATTATGGTAATGAACCACCAATTCTGCTTTACCAAAGCTAATAGAAATCACTGACTCAGTGGTTGCACATGCTATTTAAACCTGAAATCCGTAGTTTGAAAAAAAATGACTAAACGGTTATGATATCCATGTGTATGGTGGAGAATGGTAAAATTCTCAAACAGGCATGTTCCCCATGGCTGCAGACTCGCTATTGAGAAGTGTTGTTTTGCAGATCGAATCGGTCCTGTGTCGAGTGCCAATAAAGCTGAGTGAAACAGACTGTGAACCAGCTGCCGCACCAACATATTTACATCACCCCATGCTGTTTTACTATCAGATTTCAACACTTCTATAATATATTTGCGTTCATGTAATCTGGTCGGTCGATGACATTTTCACTCTCTTGGTCATGAGATGCTCTCCTGTCTTTGCTGTTGTCCGTCGCCATGGAGCCAAAACATGAGGAAAGTTACAGATCTCAGTTTTACTACCTGTGAAAAGTTTGTCCGATCACATGTTTGCCTCAGAGGAGACATGAGACAGAGAAAAGTCCAGATATTTCTCATTTATGGGAGCAATGAACATTTTGTTCCTCCCACTGTGTTAACATGACTGCAGTGTATGAATGTGCTTGTTAGCTGACCTTTCTTTTCTCTGCCATTCCTTTGTTGTTGACATCATGCTGTTTAAATTGCGGCGGCCATGTTAATAAGGAAATTTCCATGTGTTCATCTTCATACCAGCTCTTATACAATAGGCTACTAATTTAGCCATAAGCAAAGCGTCGTAAAACCCAGAGCACTTAGCGTCTCTCTTCGTAAATCTGGCCCTTAACCTCTGCATCATTACTAGGCACTGGGAAGATTCAGTGGAAATACTCCAGACGTTTTCAGCATGAGCATCCAGAACGCCCCCACTCCATCTCCACCTCCCCAGTGCTCAGCTGAGAACAGTTTCCCGTCTACAAATCCCGACTTTAAGAGCTCTAAGTGAAATTGCAAAACGGGTCCCATATCAGTAATCCTTAGCTGTTCATTCCAGGAACGGGTTACACCCCGAGGGTTCGGCGTTAACAAGTCAATGGGCTGACAGGAGGTCAAATGTAGTGGTTACCACAGTCAAACCTTACGTTCCCAGCTTGTTTTCATAAATCAACCAGAGTGTGTTTATCTTAGTTTCTGTTCTGTTTGTGTTGCACTTGGTGTTTTAATGGAAATCACGTCTGATAAACAAAAGACTGAGTGGTTTCATTCCAAAATACATGTTGAACGATGACTCATACCTTTACTAGTAACCCATAATCTGCCTTGCATTCTTGTATGAATAGACTTTACTCAAAAAGCCAGATATCTTATTTTGGAGGGAATTCAGTGCTGTTTCCTGCTCCCATGAGCGATGTATGTTTTCAATGTGCTGACATCATCGACTCGTCTTTCCGCTGGTTCCTAAGGAACGAGACCAGTGGGGCTCCTCAACACCCAAAAGCAGGCTAACACATGCTAAAAACATTTAGCAAACACACATGATCTTATGTAAACCTCCCCTGTGCTGTTTAAACAGGGTGCATGTCTCCGTAAAAACCTGGATCAGATGTGAGGAGAAAAAGGGGCAGAAGGTGAGAGAGAAACTCCCCATCACAGATGTTTGGTCACAGCAGATCCACACCCTCCACCAGGGAGCAACTGAACACAGGATCAAACAGAATATAGATTTTCAGTTGGCTTACAATCATCCACCTTTACTACTTTAGACAACAGAGGGCCTTCTGGTGGCCATATTGGAAGTCCTCAGCTCCTGGACAACAGTGGCTTTCTAAACAACTATAGTCGTAAACACTGTATACAGTGTTTTTAAAGTCATCTAAACAGAATTGAATGTAGGTAATGTAATAAAACTATGTTGTTTTTAACTGGGTTGACTGGGAACTGATCATTGTACCACTGATCTGATTGATTTTGTGTTTTGACAGTGTCAGCATGTTAGCTAGCTAATCACAATATCTGCTTAGCTAACATCACTGTCTTGCTGTGTCAAATCAAATGTGTTGCTAACACATCTGATTAGCACACTATCTATCATGGCTAGAGGAAGCTGGCAGCAAGTTAACATCATTAGCCTCCAGGCTAGTTAGCATACAGCTTGCCCATCTTAGCAGGATTCAAATTAGTTTCTGGGTTGTTTTTAACCGAGAAATGATCGTTTCACTACTGACTGATTTTGTATTCAGGTATTATCAGCTTGTTAGCTAGCTAACTGTAGTATCTGCTCAGCTAACTGTCACTGCCTTGATTAAATCAACATAGCTAGTAGCAGCGAGTGTTAGCATGTCGTTAGCCTGCTGGATAGTTAGCTAACTAACAGTTTGTTCAGGTTAACTGAGCTGACTCTTGTCAAGCTACAACCCAGAGTGATTTAGAGTACAGACTTGTCCTGATTGGATCTGTGTGTCTGGGCCGCACATCACACCAGCTGATGCTTTCTACACTGCAAACATCAAGTCCGTGTCTCAAGTCAAAATGTAAACAAACTGTGGGTTTGATTTATATGACTTTGGGACAGTGGTAGCAGAACAGGTGACATGATGCTTGCAACCTGTCTGGACAATGTCGTAATAGGAGCAATTTTTATTGTTGTTGTTGCTACCTTATTACACCATTCACTTTTACTTAGAATGTACACATCACAACAAACCCCTTTGTGGTATCAGAATAGGATTGAACAGAATAGAACAGAATAGAATAGAATAGAATAGACACTGAATCAGGTTCAAGTCCAGGCTATAGTCTTTGTGACATAAGGACAGCTTTCCCAGTCAGCGTGTTAGTTTCTGGTTTTGGACCTTGACTGACATGATTTATAGCACACTACTGTTTTCCAATACGAGAGCTAAAATAAGATCAGCTCTGACCGTCTGCTTTTGGAAATGCAAGAGACCACAGGAGGACACACACACACACACGCATACATATACACACACAACACACACACATACATTAGAGTGATCTATGTCTTTCAGCGTTCTTCAGCCATAAAATGTGAAATCTATCATTGGGGTCTATGTTCGGTTAGATGGTCGGGGTCCAGGAGGGAAAAACGAAGGCGAGTGTGTGTGTTTTGGAGGGGAGTGAACCACATACATCTATAACGAGAGGCAGACAGACAGACAGATTGAGAGAGAGAGAGAGAGAGAGAGAGAGAGAAGGATAGAAGCCAAAAAAGAGGGAGAGGGAGGAAGGGTCCCGGCTGACAGAGCTCCTGTGATTCTGGTCCCGACTCTCTCAGGAAGCAGCGAACAATGCTTCACTGTTCCCTCCCTGTGTGTGTATGAGTGTGTGTGTGCATGTGTGTGTGTGTGGGGGGGGGGTGGGGGGGGGCGTGTGGGGGGGTGTGTGTGTGTGTGTGGCCCCTCCAG
>OMLF01022654.1:26678-44905 GCA_900302615.1 Holocentrus rufus
CCACCCCCCCCCCACCCCCCATCCCTCTCGGAGCCTGTGCGTGCAGAACCGTGACCTTTCTTTGTCAAGTTTACCTTTTTTGGCTTTCATCCTGTTTAAATAAAGTTTATAGACATACAAAAGCAGGGCGGACCTGTCTGCTGATATTATGCTCTTTTCTTTCTTTCTTCTTTTCTTTTTTGTTATGTCCTCGTCTTTGAAACAAACGGGAACGTTATTGTTAGTTGAAAAGGCACTGGCGAGATTAGCTGTGATAACAACACGGACTGCGTGTCTGCATGCGTTTATCTCTCTCTCTCTCTCTCTCTCTCTTTTCGAGTCAGACTTTATGTATCTTTGTTTATGTGAGTGTGTGTTGTAAGTCGGGGAGTGCACGAGCGTTATCTGAGGCACTGACAGTGAGAAATAAAAAGTTAGAGAGCCACCGTAAACTTTCACTCTCGTTCGAAAGTTTCTGTTTCTTGTCATCTGACAGAGATTGGAGAAGAAAGAGAGAGAGAGAGAAAGAGAAAGAAAGGACGATCAGGAGGAGAAAATAGCACGGTGAGGTCAGGACTTTCCAGTTTGACTCAGTCACCTGTTCACACACACTGAAGGAAACGCTCGAGGCAACTGTGAGTGTGTGTGCGGCTAAAAACGACAGAAGAGAAGGGAGGAAGGAAGAGAGAAAGAGGAGCGAGGGGAAGAGAAATATAAAGATGCAACGGGAGATGGATTAAAGGAAATTTGAGATAAGAGAAAAAAGAATGGAAGAGAGTTTTTCTTCAAACAAAGTAAAAAAATCTGCCAATGGGATGAGATAATACCACTTGAATATTAATATGTTGAAACAAGGCAGAATAAGGCAGATCAGCCCACTAGGATCAAGAAAATGACACTTGATTCAAGAAAATTCCGGGATTATCTCATCCCACTGGCAGATTTTTGACTTTGTTGGAAGAAAAATGAGATTTTAACATTGTATATGAGATGAAATGAGCCTGCTAAAAGATGGAGCTGTTTTGCAGTGTGCAGGTGGTAGAGCAGCCTCGGTGCATCTGTGGGGTCTTGTGGGTGAATGTGGGTGGTCATGATATGTCTGTAAATGTGTTTATGTGTGTGGGAGTGGGTGAGCAAGACAGACTCAAGTGTGGTCAGCACCAGTGTTATTGTAATGGGACGAAGTGTAGCTGATCTGCCTTTTTTTTATTATCTCGGGGGGCCCAGATGTCACCACAAGGATGAGAAAAGAAGGAAAGTGGGAACTCGCAATGGAAAGGTGGTTGGTTGAAAATGTTTTGTTTAAATTGATATTGTTAGAATAAGAGACTAAGAAGCTAAAAATCAGCAAATGTGGAGTGAAATACACATTGGTTGTTTTTTTTCCCCTAAAAATAGTGAAGTCAGTCTTATTAATCTCCATTTTAACAAGTCCTTCAGTCTCATCTTCAGTGTTCAAATCTTGTTTTTCTTCCAACAAGGTCAAAAATCTGCCAGTGGGATGAGATAATCCCACTTGTTTCCAATGCTGATCAACTTGTTTCCAGATTTTTCTTCAATCAAATGTCATTTTCTTTTCATTTTCATTTTTTTCATCTCACTGGAAGATTTATTATTATTATTTTTTTATTTTTTTTTTACCTTGAGTGAATATTTTAGCAGCAGGTTTCTAGAAGAATGATGGGGATTGGATGTAGCTCTAAATCAATGCTGTATGTGTGTGTGTGTGTGTGTGTGTGTGTGTCTCTTTCTCTGTATTGTATTGAAAAGTGTTAAAAGACGGCAGCTGAAATGTGTTAGAGGACCATAAAGTGTTGAGGGTTAAAATGAAGCAGAAACAGATACTTTGCAGCCATGATATAAAAGCAATGTGATGTAACATGACAGATGTGATGCAGTTTACACAGAGAGGGGAAAATGTTTGTGAGACCTCTGCTGTAATGAGTTGCACTCACTTGTGCACAAGCTGTGTTTCATCTTCCTCCAGAGTTTAAAAAACAAGGCAAAAACAGGCGGAAATGGGATTTTGGCTGGATTATGCATTTTTGGTTTCTGTTACTCCTCTACTTCTATAAAATGTCTGTCTTATTTTGTATACTTGCTGTGTTAAGGCACAAAACTAGCTTTAAAAAACATCAAAATGACATATGATGCTATAAATTTAATTTAAATTTACACCTCATGAAAAATGAAGCTTTGTGTCATTGCTATTTGATGGGATATTTTGCACTGAAAAAATTAAGAAAATTTGAGACTACAAAACTGCATTTTGAGAAACATGTGCATTTTTAGGAATTAGTAACTTTTAATTTATCATTAAAAAAAGTTTTAGTGTCCATATTCACTTATAAACTCTTCTCCCCTTCATCTATATTCGTCCTTCAGGACTGAAATGGATCCTTGAGCCAGCGTGGAGGTTTTGTGGCTCGGTAATCGTAGGGAGTTTCATCTGGTTTCCTTCAACAAACAGACTTTGGCGCTCACGTTAAGCTTGTGAATTTTTCATAAAAACTTGACACCCCAAACGAAATCTGCCAAAGGAAAGTCCTCAGTGTAAAAAAAAACCAAACATTTGATCGAAATAAAAACAAAACCACCACCTGTCGGCTTAGCAGGTCTTCATTGAGGGCCATGCGCTTTAGCCAGAGGTCAAAGCTTATCGCTGCTGTCATGAACATTGTGACTAATCACAAGGCCGGGCAGAAGATTGGGTATTGAGATCTTGGCCTGATGCTTTAACATCATAACAGAAAGCGAACAAGATAAATGAATCTGCTGGGGCAGCGATGTGAAAAATGCCAACGTGTCTACTTGCATTACGAAGAAGAATTCCAATGACAGAGACCAGAACCAAGTCAGTTCATGAATGATTAAGTGTCCAGCAAGTCTGCAGTTTTATATCTACCACAAAGTTCTTTATTTCAAGGCCTTGAAGAGCTGGTAGCCCACCAAGAATTTTATTATCCTGCATTTCAGTGGAGAGCTTTAGTTTCCTGTGATGGTCTACAATGGAGTTTTTGAGGCGACTTTACCTCGAGAAAATTCTGGGGTGAACACTAAATCCTTGTAATTTTTTGGCATGAAATTGGTAAAAAGTAAAGCTGTTTAAAATGGCATTAAAATGTCAGTTCTAACCATTTCATTCTAAAAACGTCCATGTCAGCCTTCAGAACCCCATGTCTCTTGAACCCTAGAATCAAGTTATCAGATGTTCTCTTTAAGGTGAATCCGCCTGTGCTCTTAATGTTGTGGAAACACCAACGTCTGGGATCAGTTTTGTGACTCTGACGGAGTTGAAGGTGAAACATGATCCTGGATCTAAGAGATGTTTTCTAAGAGCTTAAGACACCCAAGTAGCTTTCTGGATACTGGAATTCTGCTTTTTTATTTATTTTTTTTTAATATGTGGTGGGTCTTGAAGGTGGTTGCCCCCCTGTTTGCTCAGTTTCAATTGAACCATGATGGTATTCTGTTAGACTGCTTCATTTGGAGAGGTGAGAACACGCATTCAAACTCTGAGGTGGACCAAAGACGTGAACTGTGGTCTGGCAGAGAAATCAGGACTCAAGTCTGGTTCCAACCACTTGGAACCAGACCAACTTAATCGGACTTAACTACAGGAAGGGAACCAAAATGCTTTGCAACACCGCTACTGCTTACAAATGTGGATTAACGATGAGATGAGGCTCTCCAACATTTCAGGTTTCATGTGGAAAGATACAAAATTACCAACGTTTAAGTTGTTAAGTTGCTCCATCGTTCTTATATTGCTCTGTTGTTGCAGTTTCCTTCAAACACTTCTGTCCAGTATTTGTTAGCACTGCTTGAACTCAAACAGGACCTGACGAAAAATGCCACAAAATAGCAACTTCAGGCCTGAAATGGACCAAAGGAAGGAAACTCTTGAGGTGGACCCTTAGTTTAGAGAACCCTTAATTCCACTCATTTAAAATCAGCTGTACAAGAGCCAAAGATACTCAAATTCCTTCACTCTTCAATTCTCCCCAAACCACAATGTTTCTCGATACATGTTGGATCTGATCATTGCTTTGCTCACTTTTCCACTTGCTTTCATCCAAAGCTTCATTTCCCCCTAAGCTAAAATATTTAAGTTTCCCTTCTGACCTCCAACAGAGAAACCAGGACAATGCAGGTCTGATATTGTCTTCTTCTTCTTCTTCTTCTTCTTCTTCTTCTTCTTCCCCAAATGTCTTCTCCCAAAAATATGACAACTCTGGTCAAACATCATGACCTTGAAGGGAAGCCTGACAGCCTGCTTGACAGTTTTGTGCTTTCACCTCTTTCACTAAGTTATTCTTCTTTTAAACTTTTTCCATCCAGCTGTTGTGGACGAGGCCAAATCTGTGCTCGGCGAATGATTCACAGGAGACCTATATTCACGAGGAGCCGACACATCCAGGAGCCTTACAAGTTGCTAATGAGGCAGTGTTGTGCAAACACTGTCCAAAATAAAGCGAGCTGTTTAAAATCAGATATTATCTACAGTTTGGACCGCGCTGCTGTTCACTGAAGACATCTGCGAGCCAAGGAAGTGTAAAATCCATGATAACGTTAGTGAGGTTGTCTGATCTGGGAAAGCCATGATTGTGCGTTATGATGGGCTTTGATGAAGAGCCAAAACCACTGTATTCTTCATGGTCAAGGAGAGAACATGTGAACAAGACTGAAAGAGAAAAGACTGCCAACATAGAGGTTAAAGGAAGGAATCAAACAGAGAAACTCAAGTATGTTAAAGGAAGAAAGCCTCTACTCTGGATGTGGGACAAAAGAGTCAGTGGAAAGCTAGGGAAGATTATCTGAAAGAGATTAAAAACCAGCGGGGGAAAGACAGCACAGCAAAGAACGAAAGAATAGAACTCAAGAGTTTATTGGTTGTTTAATTGGTACAGAGATGAGACCTGACAGCGGGACAGACGGGTCTTATTACCGGACTCGCTTTGCCACGGAGTCAAAACGCTGATATCAGAGCGAGAAGGGGAGAACGAGTGTGTTTTCGAGTGTGTGTGAGAGAGATAAATGGAGTAGACAGGCATTAGGTTGACATTAACAAGCCCTCGTTCTTGTGCCAGGACAGTGATGTCCGACCCTTCCCAGGCTTAGGTCTTGTTAAAACACCTGGGAACTTTCCATCCAGTCAACCACCAGCTAATCTGATAAAACAGAAAAACCATCCAAACACCCTGCAAATACCCTCATGATCAACTAATCTTCCCATTTTCTTTGCATACATCAGATGTCCTCTCCCTCTCTTCCCTCTGGACATATATATACGATGCCACATGATCATCCAAATTAAATTCTACGAGAAACACTGAGCTCTTGTGATTTTTGGGCAGGGGGGCTGTATGGAGCTCATGATATGGAGATTAAAACATGATGACTACCAGAAGAGCATTAAAGCAACACTGCTCCAAAGACCCGCCATGCTCCGGCCCTAATACATTTGTTCAGGAAACAGTAGAAACACAAACAAAATGAGTGAGGTAAAATAGAAAAGTGCAAAGGCAAAACTTGGAAATGCAAAAGAAGAAGAAGAAGGAGAAAAAGATCACTACCAGGTGGCTTAACATTTTGGATTGCCCATTTTTATTTGGATTTGTAAAGACTTGAAATATAAACTTACTTTAACTCCACCATTTTGGTTTGTAATCCTATTTATTTTTGATTCAATTCATGCACAACATAAACTTTACTGAAAAGCTGCTTCCCGTGACTTTATTCTAAAAACATCTGTATATACGCACAATCAAATAGGACACAAGCCTTTATGCATATAACAACCGCCTTCATGAAATCCTTTTTGTCCATTTCTTCTCTCTTTTCTCTCCCCATGGATTTAAACTCAAGGTTCAGGATTGGTGGATTCTGATTGGACGCGTTCCAACATGGTTAACGCAGCTTCCTTTCCGCCTCGCCTTTGATACGATGTACGTACAGACAGTAGATGGGGGATCGGGTTTCGACATGCTGGGCGCCATACTGAGCTTTGCAGTGCAGATAGGAAATGAGGGAAGATAGGTACAAAACGAGGTGGACGATGAAGGAGGTCAAAGCCGAGACCAAACTCACTCTCTCTGTTTTTTATATACATTACATCCACGTATCCACCCATTCTCTCTTAATCATTCACTGTAAGAAGATTATTCACATATGTTGCTGCCATAATTGCTTCCATCCTTGCTTGGGCTGTGGTCCAAACAAGAAACAAGAGCCAGAACCTGATGTCCTGATGATGTCATGAGCTGTTCACCCAAAAGGAGGCTGACTTTGCAAACATGGTTGGATGTGTTGGGTAATTTTGCAACTGAACAGGTGAGGGTGCGAATTAACATGTTAAAAGTTAAGAAAATGAGTAGAAAAAGAGGGTCTTAATTTGTCTTATTTGCAAGGAAACTTCCTGTCACCTTGGAACATTCCTTAATAGGAACCTACTTTGTTCAAAAGGTTACATGAATTTAGCCAAGTTAACAAGGAAACATCATGACTAATGTAGAGTTCCAGTGTCTCAACTTTCCATGGTAATCAGACTTCTTGTAACGTCACATAAGCTGCCTCACTGTAAACAGCACCAGTATCTGTATTGGTAAAAGTAATTTCAGTTTGCCATGAAGGACTGACTGGACCAAAATGACTAATGATTAAAATAATTAAATAATCAAAAATGTTAGTTGTGTGTTATTTTTCACAACCTTAATTTCATACCTGAGAAAACCTTTTCTCTAAATGGGGACTTCCATAACCGTACAACATTAATTTGAACGGATGTTCGGAAATTTTATTCTGCTGCTTCTCCGATGACGCTGCCAGGCTTTGTGGAATTTCCTATTATGCCCAAGGAACCACTGTATGCTTCCTTCAAAATTGGACAAAAGAACATACCTTAACAGGAAGCTTCCTGTGTGTCATACCTGAATGAGACAGTGACTGAGACAGAACCAGAGACTTGTAGCCAACCAGTTAGCTGTAACCATCAAGTGCCTGCAGGCTCTATAATGGATAGCAGCAGCATGCTAAGCTTTGCTAAGAAGTCTATTAGGACTCCTAGTGCCCTGATATCAGATGGATGGCACTTAATCAGCATTTTATTGCCCTGTTGTCTGAGCAAACAAGCTGATAACGCACAGCAGCAGCTGCTGGCAGGACACACACAGCTGTAGCCACATCCTAATGAGCATTCCTATGTGGGAACGCAAATATCCTGTTTTCACGTGTAAGGCTCTTAAACCAAGGTCGTGTGAGTGTGTGTGAGTGTGTGTGTGTGTGTATGCGGTGCTCTGTGTATTTGTACTGTATCAGCTTTCATAATGTATGGAAACAAGGTGTTCTCCTATTCCTTTTGATTGTGGGAATAATCTTGATGTTTGCTGCTGCCCTCTGCCCTCGCCAACGCTTTGCACTTGCCTCATCTCATTCCTTTCTTTATTCTCCGAGATTCATTTGACCTTAGAGGATATTTTTCCAAATTTTGTGGCGAGCAAACATGACATGTTTGACACCAGCTGAATTCTTACGAGTCTCTACTTTTATTTATACCTCATTTGTTGTGCTATCTTCACATTGGAGGCCACAAGAGGTCTTTACGTGTTTACAGTGTGAGTGGCTGCAGAGGACTGGAAGTGTTTAAAGATCATTTTGATGCCATTTCTGCATCATTAGTGGAGACAGAGACAAGATAGATGTTGTTGACGATGACTTGTAAGGTCAGGAATCCATGACAACAATATATTACACACTTTTTACTTTTGCTATATTTGAACATATGCGCCCACGCATGTGTCATTGGGCAAGCATTTGCATGTGCTGCCATGACTAATAAAGGCTCGTGGGGTTTCCATTAAGTCCTTGTTGAACCACGCATGTTTGAAATATCTGTGCTAGTAAAGTTTAAGCAAAGTTATGTACCAGCTGCAGCAATGTTTCCCAGTTCAGCTGCATTAGAAAAATGTCCATGTCAAATTTGGCCACAATTCCACTTGATAGCGGAAACTAGCTAGCTACTTTTGCAAGCTAGCAGAAGATTCATTCAAATGGTTCTGGTTCATGGTGAAATATGATAATCAGGAACATTACTGTTTGATCTCATTTGGGTTTTCGTACTGTTTATTCAACTTCATGGCTTTAAATTAGCTTAATGCTTTGTTGAGGATGGAGTGTTAGCATAGTTTGCCTTGCTAAGTGTAGCAAGCAGAAAAGCTAGCTGTTAAATTTTAGCAGTGAGATATGAATGGTTGTATTTTTTGTTTGTTTTTCATTGTTACATCTTAAACCTTCAATCCACAGCTGATCAGCATATTAGAACTAGTTTTCAGTTATTTCTATGTAGGATCTTTCTAATTTCCTAACTCATATTTAGCCTCACATATTACCTTTTTCTCTCTCCTTTCCCAATTTTATCTGAAGTCTGCAGTCTTATTGTTGAATAAAGGGTTTGCTAAAGCCTAAAATCAAGATGTAACCTCTATTTTTCTGAGTTTTCATCTGTTTCACCTCTTGACCTCCCCCGTCTTTCCTTCTTGTTTACTTTCTATGCTAAGTGTATGTTAGCAGCAAGTTATTACCATTATATTTTTTAAGTTAAATTTATAATTTCAAGACACCCACACTCGGTCAGCATGTTAACTGAGAACTAAGCTAGTTTTCACTTGTTTCCACAGAGAATCTCTACTTTTCTCTCTTCTCATTTGAACTTTTCATCATCTCTTTCTTTTTTCTTTGTCTATCCATTTGCCGTCTGCCCTCTCTACAACAAAAAGTTTGCTAAAACCCACAATCTCAAGGTAGTCTCTATTTTTTCACCTCTATTTCACCTATTAATCGCTCTCTCCTTGCTTTTTATCAGAGCTGTTGGGATCTGTTCATTCCTTTGTTGTGAAGTATTTCATTAAAACCCCATTTGTAGAGGTAATCTCTCCCTCTTTTTCTGACTTCCTCTCTCCTAGCAGCAGCTCTCATCACCTCTGTCACTGTCTTCCCCCTTCAACTCTCTCTTTCAACTCTAATGCCCATTTTCTCCCCTTACCTCTCTCTCTCCTTCCCTCTGATCCCTGCCTTCCTTTTCATCTTCATCCAAATGACCTGGCTATGAAAACATTGAGTGTGTGTACGTGTGTGGGTATGTGGGTGTGTGTGTGTGAGTATAACCTGGTCATCAAAGCACTTTCCAAGGCAAAATGAACATCTAGTAGGTCAGGAAACTTTTCTTGGTGGGTTAAATTGACTCGTGTCCTGCATGAATGTGTTTTTATGGTGTACCGAGAACAAAAAATAGGTTATACTTGACTGTGAAAGGGCTAGCATGTGGTTTGTGCCTATGTGTGTGTGTGTGTGCACGCACTTAACAACATGCCAGAGGTATGATTTGTTAGATTCAGAGGGATCTTGTGGTTGAAGTCATTCTGGCAGCGTCATGATCATTTAGCCATGAAGACACAAGGGGCCGACATATTATGTGTGTGTGTGTGTGTGTGTCCGTGCATACATGCAAGAGATATTTAAACGCCTACATAAACGCCTCTTCCCTTGCTCTTTGTCTTTCTCTCTCACACACATATATTTATACCTTATGTAATTTTGAAGGGAAGCCCAAGGCTGAAGCACACACTCACACACAAACACACACACACACACACATGCAGGGGTCCCACGCCAGAAAATCACTTATCTTCTCCAACCTCAAAAAAAAGAAAGAAAAATCATTGTGTCACTCCTTAAAAATTCGTCCCTCCCTCAGGCCCTAAAACTGACTGTAACATGACTCTCCAATGTACACTTGAACCACAACACACACACACACACACACACAGGGGCGAGCGAGAGAGAAAGAGAGAGAGAGAGAGGGAGGTGTATTTTGGCAGTGTAAACTCTCATGGGAGTTTTATAAGGGTGGCTTTGAATTAAAACTAAATATTTTTGTGGTGCAGGATGTGATTTTACTTGAAATTGGTTACTGATTATGGATGTGTATGTGTGTGCTTACCTGTGTGTGTGAACAAAAGGGTAAAGTTGGAATGCCAGAGTCTCTCTGTCCCACACATACACACACACACACACACATGCCAATACACATGCCTACCCGGACCTCCTGCAGAGCACACGTGTTGCAGATGGCGAGCGGTCCAAGATATATGGCCGCCTCCACAAACCCCCCACACAGGCACTTTACACTTTCACACATTTGTATTTATTCTTGTGAGCCGATCCACTGACTGCATTCATTCTCTAACAGCGGCTTTAACCATGACCTTCAGCAGCACACACATAACTTGAACCAGTGAGAGAGGCCATGAAGGGTAGTAATAGTTATTCAGTGCTGGAACAACTCTGCTATAGGGGCACAAATCTCCTCATGGAGGTCTGGTGGAGAACTGGCTGTGGGCACATAAAGCCTGAATATAGAGCATAGTAAAATAAAAACACCTGGAAAAATCCTGATGTGGTGTGTAGGTCAGTTCATAAACATAAGTAAAAGTGAATAGTGTTGTGAGGTAGATTTGTTTCAAAATGTAGCTTACTGTTACGCAGTAAACTGTCTTGTCTTTATCCCGAGTCTCAACTCCAAAACACGAAGAGTTGGAGCTTGACAAGAGGCAATTCAGTTAACCGGGGCAAACTCAATTTTTTGCTTGTTAACTGTATGTAACAAGCTAAAAGGCTAATCTGACGAATGTTTACATGCATGTACAAGCTACTACAAAGGCTAGCGCTTACTAGATGAGTAGCAACAACCTAGCAACCACCTAGAATGTTCTACAGTAGCAACCACCTATAGTACTGTAGCTACCACCCTACCAGCTGTCTAGATCACCATAGCAACCACCAAGTCGCCTGGAGCACCATAGCAACCACCCAGAAATGATCTACCAACTGCCTGAAAACACTACAGCAACCATCTAGAAATGCCCTACCAACTCCCTAGAACATCATAGAAACCACTTAGGAATGCCCTACCAGTCACCTAGAATGCAACTACCTAGAAATACCCTAGAAACTACACAGGAACACCTTGAAAACCACACACAAGCAATGACCTAGACCACCCATCCAGCCACCTAGAACACCATAGTAACCAGTAAGAATGCCTTCGAAACCACTTTGCAACAACCTAGCAGCACATGGTCACATGGCAACATCTAGATTGACAAATTATTGACGATTTTAAACTCTTCAGTTTTGACGAGTACATTCGGTTATGTTGAGCGGGTGAATGTTAAGAAACATAATCAGATGATCACTGCCAGCGCTGCCTATTAGTTCCAGACCTCCAATATGGCCGACAGATGGTGCATTACATCAACTGAAAGCCCTCTATACTTTTCGTCTTGTAACCTTATCCCTGAACTTAATGGATTAGTCCATCAAAGGAAAACTGATAATAGCTTTGATAACCAATTAATCACATTGTAGTCATTTAGTATGTGAAAATCCCAACTACTGTCTGATGTCAGCTTCACTAAGATGCTCAGATTATCTTCCTTTTCTCCTTTCATATCATTATAAAATAATACTTGGGTTTTTTTCAGCTGCTGCTCAGACTAAGGAAGTAATTTGGGCTCTGGTCTGTGAACTTGTGATTACCATTTGTCAATATTTTTGACACTTTATAGACTAAAGAATTGATGAATTAATAACAATGAAAATAATCGGGAGTTACAATCTAAACCTAACCTTACCCAACCTTAGTTCTTCTAACCCGGAGCCTGAAAAGATTTTTCTCATCTGTCTGTCTTTGGGTGAACATTTGGTCAGCACAGAGATAAAAGCACAAGACAAACACACACACAGACACACACACAATGTATTTACACAAACACCTACAGAAAAGACAAAAATTGCCCTTGTTCCCTGTATTTACCAGACCACGCACACTTGCACAAACATAGCTGCCCCCACACACACTCCTTTGTTCACAAGTATATACAGCTAAAACTCCCTCTTTTCTGTGTCCATCAGACCACACACACACACACACACACACAAGGAGACATGCACACCCACACACGCACGTGCACACACTCACACACAAGTTGATTGTTTAGTGTAGGGGCGGTGAGTCAGACCTCGTCTATCAGTGAGGCCAAACAATAGCAAAGTGGACCAGTGAAGTGTGAGGAATGGAATGCCAGTCACTCACAGAGACGCCTTCGGACCACACGCACGCACACACACACACACACACATACACACAAAGGCAAAAAACATCAGACATGCACAGTCACAAATACACAACTTAAAAACCCCAAATTTCAGATGCACAATCACACATAAAGTAATAATTATTTTCAATATCAATCAATTTTTTAGATTTTTCACTTACTAAAAAATAATGACAAATGCCCATTACAGGTTACCGGAGCCAAAGTCATTTTAAGTAACATACAATTAGTAAAACAGGTTTGACACACAGGGTTTTATGAGGACTCAAATAGATGTGAGACTGAGAGAGCGCACACATGTAAAACCAAACTTTATATGCATGTGGGTGTGGAACAATAAATCACTAATGAAATATATCCCTTTACTTCCTCTTGTGAGATGGTATCAATACACCTGTGCCAAGTATCAATATTTTTATTAAGTGTACTGGGACTCGACTCTTGATGTGTCTGTTTTAATTATATTGTGAATGATATGAAGATAAGATTTGTTTTGATTCCTGCTTATTGAAAGTTTATTTTGCCTTTTCCCGTTTTTATAAATATTTTTGATGTTTTTTATTTTATTTTAATGTGTTTCATTTTTATTTATTTTTTCTTCAGATGCAGATATTGTAATGTAGCTGATTATCTTACAATATATTCCGTATTGCTGAATCGCCTGTATTGTGATACTGTCGTTATCATGGTGAAAATATCGTGAGAATATTCTATTATGAGTTTCCCGGTGATTCCCACACCTACATGTGTATGTAGTATGTATGTATGTATGTGTGTGTGTTTGTTGGCGTTGAGCAGCACTGACGCAACACTGGAGCGTTCCTCATTGTTCCATATTGTTCCATATTGTTCCCAGCAAAGTTCTGGAGTCTTTTGTCTTAACAAAGCACACCCAGGCAGGCGGCGTGTAACTCCACTGCAATTCAAAAGAGAGCCTGTTCAGAGATTAAAAATAGCCGGCCTTCACATGAGAGCCGGGGGATTCCCCATGTGCAGATACACAGCGGCGTGTTTTTCATGTAGTCTGCCCCAACTATCATCTCAGCTCCGCTCCCTCTGTGATTTCCTGCCATCCTTTGAAGTGTCAGACAATCATCCCATTAATCAAGTGAAAAATTATCATGTTAGCTTATTAATCATCTTCTAATTTCACGTACTGACAATAAAACCACGTCTACTGCAGGGTTAAGTGATGCCGGGTTTTCAGTCCCATGCCAGTAAGTAAATTAGAAGCAGATATAACTGAATCCTGATGCTTTTGACTTAATGTTTTATTTTTCTCCTGGTTTGGAACCCTCAAGAAAATGAATATACCGTTGAATTGAGATGAAAGTGACAAAGTGTGAGGGCCACCTACATGGAATTGTTCGGCCATGAATGACGTACACTGCAAAAAGTCTAAATCTGAGGTGTTCAAATCTTGTTTTTCTTCAAATAAGGTAAAAAATCTGCCAGTGGGATGAGATAATCCCACTTGTTTCCAATGCTTCCAGAATTTTCTCGAATCAAGTGTCATTTTCTTGATCCTAGTGGGCTAATCTGCCTTTCAACATATTTATACTTGTTCCCATAAAAATTCTTCCACTGCACTTCTTATCCTCCGCTCGGCTTATCGAACAGTAAGTCAGCTATGTTAGCTTGTTAGCATGACAGGATTATTTGACCAAGCTAACGTTCTATAAGAAGAGGCGAGGGCTAGCAAAGTGCTTCAGTCTGATAGATGACGATGTGCCTTTTTAGCTAAAACTCCACTACAAACCTCCACAGTTCAACTTTTTAGCAAGTGAGCTCTCCAGCCATGTTAGCTAGGAAAACATAGGCTAACATGTTAGCTAGGAAATTAGCATGTTGTGGCAGTGCTAGTAGTCAGTTCCAAAAAGCGGGATATTTTCACTTTGCTGGTTGGTCTTACCAGGGTACAAGATGAAAATAGAACTCAAGAATTTTAAGTGTGTTTATCATTTTCTTAACAAGCCTGTTCTACTGTAAAATATCAAGCCTCCAGGACTTATCTTTATTATGATTACTAAATTTGAGGATTCCTCAATACAAATGTGTTATAAAGTAAAAATAAAAAAAATATATTGGGCAATATATTCTTAACCAAAGTTTTCTGCTCCCAAATAAAATACCTTCTGGTCACTGTTACATAAAGTATTGTAAACAATGGAGTCTGCTGGATGAGCACTGTGATAACAATATGTGCTGTCTTTTTTGCATATTGGCCAACGTATACACCGATGCCGATATATGTGTTATGATATATCTGTCTGTCCCTCCCTCTCTGCTTTGGGTGGTTGGAGAGACTTCAGCAAAAACAGCCTGCCTCCCTGATACACTGAGATTTAAAGGCGCACGTTAAGCTGTAATGCACGCTGATGTGTGCAGACAGCGAGGAGTAATAGATATGGTTTATGGTGCTCTGCATGGGGAATGTATGTGTTGGCCAGCTGAAATACCTGCGTGCACCGAGGGGGAAGCTGTGAATCTCTGCGAGAGGCCTGTTCAAACTGAAACTCCGATCTGTCGAGGAGGGAAAACTGGCCGCAGCGTACTGTAAATACCCACATGCGCAAGCCTCTGTTTTAAAAAACATTAAATCTGCCACGTTTTCCCCAAGGTGAGCAGGGAAATGAACTCATTTTTTAATGAAGTCCTGCAAGGGTATACAGTGAACTGCAAAAAAAAATCTCCATTTTAACAAGTCCCATCTTCAGTGTCCAAATCTTGTTCTTCTTGAAACAAAGTCAAAAATCTGACAGTGGGATGAGATAATCCCACTTGTTTCCAATGTAATTTGTCAGGAATTTTTCTGGGAACAAGTATAAATATGTTGAAACGAGGCAGGATAAGGCAGATCAGCCCACTAGGATCAAGAAAATGACACTTGATTCCAGAAAATTCTTAAAACAAGTTGATTAGCGTTGGAATCAAGTGGGATTATCTCATCCCACTGGCAGATTTTTTATCTTGTTTCAAGAAAAACAAGATTTGAACACTGAAAATAAGACAAAATGACTTGAGTTTGAGACTTTTTGCAGTGTAAGAGAGATTGTAGAAGCCCTTTC
Organism: Holocentrus rufus; assembly: GCA_900302615.1. NCBI lineage: Eukaryota > Metazoa > Chordata > Actinopteri > Holocentriformes > Holocentridae > Holocentrus > Holocentrus rufus. The sequence goes on from OMLF01022654.1 coordinate 41,899, forward strand.
ATACACCTAACCTGCTTTAATACTGCAGACAATTCAGTAGTCAAACACAAAACTCTATTTTCTCTCCACCAGGACATTATTTGTATCTTGCAATTTTTTCAACAGTATCGGCCACAGAATCCAGTATCACTCAGGGTCTATCTACTCTGCACTGCACACTATTGAATAATACCATGAAATACCATGAGGATAAGCTGTTACAGAGATGAATTAACTTGTCATCAGGTGATGTGGACAAGCTACTTCTGTTTCCCCCACAGCCAGAGGTGTAAAGTAACATCCATTTCCTGCAGTCCTGCACTTCAGACCAGTTTTGACGTACTGTCCCTTTACTTGTCCATTCAGTGAGCCTTTCTCCTTTTCCTGCACTATGTTTCAGAGGGAAAACTTGTACTTTTTACTGCACTACATTTATCTGACGGCTGGAGTCACTTGGCAGAAGAAGCTTTTCCATGCAAAACATCAAATGTGATGCATTGTTAGAGTGTAAACTAGCCAACAGTATATGGAGCAGTTAGAGCTGCAACATTAAAATACTTCTTACAGGTTAATGCATCAATAATTTGACACTCTGAGAGGAACCATTCTTCACTGTGACTACTTTGACTTTTCACACTCAGTTACATTTTACTGACAATACTGACACTTTTACTGAGAGAACAGGACCTTTGCTTTTGATGGCTACTTTATACTTCAATGCTGGGCTCATCATTGCTGTGCAGCTGAGCTTTGTTCAAACCCTCAGAGCTGTGGAATGTAGATATTTTCTATTTGATGTAATTCTGCAGCGATAAAACAATGAAGCTGCAACCAGCAGATACACAATATGGATGGACACTGTCCTACAATATGGAAAAAGACATTTTGATTTCCTCCCCCCAACTACTTAAGGGGAAATTTAAGGGGAAATCAGAGTTTAAGGGGTTTAAAGTAATTAATCTGAGGGCTTTTTTCCCCCAATCCCGCCTATCAGACTTCCCCACTAAACGCTAATCTTTTCAGTTTCTCTGCCAATATCACATCACAGACTCTTATTGATTACTGCTAGTTACTGATTTCCACAATGACGTCACAACCCTTGAGAAAGCAATCTCAAATTTATAATCATCGGTCTCTATCAGACGTGCTGCAGGGATATTATCTGCAGACTGGCGTGATTTATCATTGTGAATAGCCTACCTCTGTTACTGACCTACATTCTTCACCTCTGCACAAAACATCTGCAACCCACTTTGGAGTAATCCTGCGGTTCTGCCTGTCCAAATGCGTCCAATATGCTTCTTTTCTTTATGCACACACAGAAAAACAAACTGGTATAGCCTGCACTCAACATGCACTGTTGTTTGATAAACAACACCAAAAACTAGACCACTTTCTGCATTGCTTGTAAATTCCGGGTTGCAGTGGTTAACAGTCCTGTCAAGCAAGTTTTCTTTTTTTTCCTTCCCCCCAAAAGTAGCATATAACAGCCGAGCCAGCGAGAGTTGGAGCCTAAACAGAAGTAGCCAAAGCTGCGTCAAATAAAATGAAATATCTAAGTCTCCTGTAGTAATCTATCAGTAAAATATTCCTGGAGGACTGCAGCTTGCAGATTTTTCTAATGATATCCCCTATGATCTTTCGATAATATTTCCTATAGGGACTTCACTGTGTGACTGTGGTGCTCCAGACTGAGCTCACAATGACCTTATCGTACATTGTGGTCGTTTTCCTATAATATCTCTGTGATTTTACAATGACCTCATCGTGCACGGTGATTTCCCTATGATATCCCTATAATACTCCTGCAGTATTCCTATAGAGACTCGTACCCAACAGTGAGCCTGCAATGACGTTATCGTACATTGTGGTACTTTTCTTGTCTGTGGTATCTCTGTAATATTCTTAGGGATTTGGCGTTTATGGAACTTTACAGTGCCGTACAATGTGGTACTTCTCTTATAATAACTCATTACATTCCTAAAGGGACCGAAGCGCGTCTTTGCGCTCAGCAGTGAGTTTACAGTAAACTTTCCCGTGCACTGTAGAAAGTAGGCTACTTTTTCCTATGATATCTCTATAATATTCCTAGAGGGGCTTGAGTATACATGTCTACGGTCAATAGTGCATTTATGGTAGCACTTTCTTCCTCCTATGATATCTCTATAATCCTCTTTGGACTCTGCAGTGAGTTTACAATGACCTAATCGTACTTTGCAGTGCTTTTGCCCTATGATACCTATAATAATCCCAGAATGTGGAAATCAGCAGAGACTTCACAATGAATTTTACTTTTTTCCATTGATATTCCTATAATATCCTTACAGGGACTTGGGTGTCTGTGAGTTTCAATGACTTTGTCGTACTTTTCAATACTTTTTTCCCTTATGTTCCTCTAATATTCCGATAGAGATGTCATTTTTAATCCCGTGTCTGCCGTTTGGTGCAGTGTTTTCTGGAGAGGGAGAAGCAGCTCCTACCTGTGAGATGGACATGTTCAGGTAGACAAAGAGCCCGGTGGTGGAGGCGATCTGCAGAACCACCACCACTATCACCACCATGGCCACCCACATCTTGGACGGCGCTTCCCGGCGGCCCGTCCCGCCCGGGCCCGGGCCGCCGGCCGGGACCATCATGTAGGTGGTGGACTCGCTGCTCACCGATCTGAAGTAATCCTGCTGCTGCTGTGCGCTCGGAGTGGCCATGGCATTCCCGACGCATGAGTAGACCATAAAAACCAAGAGGACAGCGACGCAACAACCGACAGTCCACCCGCAGAAAAAGCGACCGAAACTGGATCAAAATTAGATTTGCGTGTCCATGCGTCCGCCGCCAGCGGGTCTGATCTCAGGAGCAGAGAGGGGAGCTGCGGACCGAGAGGGGAACGAAGTTAAAATGCACGACTCCTCATGCCTGGTCCTCGACCAGCTGCTGAAACTGAGTGTGGAGGTCTGGAAGCTGGACTGAGCTGGTCTGTGTGCAGCCAAGAGAAACCAAGAGAGCCGGGGGCAGGCTTAACCTCTTCATC
>OMLF01022666.1:2297-19951 GCA_900302615.1 Holocentrus rufus
ATCTGCCATTAAACCCCCCCACCCCCACCCCCATGCCTCAGGTCTCTGGCTGCCTCCTGCCTCTTCAATCCAGACCGGTTCCCCTCGTGCTCACCTTTGTTTTCCACGGCGGCCGCAGCCCCGAGCCCGCACGTCTCCAGCAGTAACCCCGCGGTGAAGGCCAGCAAACAAACCCGGGCCATCTTGTTATTGTCGATTGTTTTGTTTTTTTTTCTCCTGCTTTAGACTACAGAGCTGAAGCCTGAACACACCACTCCAAAGACTGATCCACCGCTCCAAAGTACAGCAGCACACTGTTTGCTCACCTGGGAGCCCGCTGTGTGTGTGTGTGTGTTCGACTGGACGTGTGTGTTTGTGCCTGTGTGAGAAAACTACAAAGAGAGAGTGCAGGATATATAACGAAAAAAGTGTCAGAGAGAGATGGTGTGTGTTTGTGTGTGTGTGTGTGTGTGAGAGAGAGAGAGAGAAAACTGAATATAATGAGAGAGCAAAACCCACTTTTATTCATTCTGCTCAGTTCCATGTCACATCAAAATTGAGCAACAACAAATATTGACTGCTGGTGAGAAAGAGGATCAGCTATGGACATGTACGTGTCATGCGTGTGTGTGGGTGTGTGTGTGTGTGTGGGTGTGTGCGCGTGTGTTTGTTTGTTGATAATACCAGCTGTTAATCATGTAGTTATTCAGGATGAGTCTTGTCCGATAAGCAGCTTTTTGCCGTGTGTCATATGTGAGTGTGTCCAGTGGCATAAACACACACACTCATACACACACACACACACACACACATATATATCACCGTCCTAGTTGATAACTGATGAGGAAAAGGATACGCAGTTCGGCAGGCAGCCAGGTAGATAAATAGACAGAAGGAAACTATAAAGCTGACTTTGACGCAGCTTTGCTTACGCTGCAAGACGCACACAAAACAACATCCAAAGTCTGAGCCTAATCTTGAGTATTGAAAGGAATTTCATTACAGTGTGAGTTATATAGGGTGTGGCGGTGGACAAATCACCATGACTGACAGCCAGGTCAGCTGGCCTTGAGCCAGCAGCTTCCTAGCAACAGCAGCCTGATGGTGACTTATAGGCGGAGAGCAATTTAAAGTAAGGATGGAGGATGACCGCTTCCCTCTGTTTCAACTCATTAGACACACACCTCTGGATTTTGGGAGGAAAAAAAAGTGGAGGAAGATAACAATTAACACCTTCACCGCCCCCTTTGGTAACTGTTGCGATTAAATCACTCTTTGCTTATTACTGTCCTGGGACCAATTTCTTTCAGCGCTGTGAGCAGGTCTGTGTGAGTGGCTGCAGAGGAGAAGCGGCCGCCGACGCCCAGTAACTGAGACATTGATGCACATGAATGAGAGGCAGGATTATATAGGATAGAAACTGACAAAACATGATAGTTGGGTACACACAGGTCCAGTGTTTTTATCTTGATGTTTAACTGAATTGAAAACTGTTTGGGGTTCTTCTTTCCGTGGTATGATGTTAGTTTAAGTTTAGATTTACATTTATAGCTGTGATGTCAGCAGACTGTAAAATGGAGGGGAGTAATGAATTTGTAATGCAATCAAGTGAGGAAAAAGATGTGCTGCATAGCTACAGAGTTGGCTGCCTATAGTTTGCAAGTATGGCTGCATGATATGGATCAAATGTCAATATACATATCTTATTTTGTAGGGATGTCTATTGGCGTTTTCATATGATATATACGCAAAAGAGATTTTTGATAAACAATCATTAGTAATGTGGACAGCTGCAACAGTCCAATAAGTTAAGAAAATTGTATCCTTTTACTGCAATTCAGCCTTTAAAACCAAGAAAAGACAATGCTTAGTTCATATCATGATATTACAATATCCAAAATCCCAAACAATATCTCATATCACAATATCAATATATTATTGATTTTTTGCCAAGGCCAACTTGCAAACAACCAGATGACTTTTAATAGACCTCATTTGGTTTTGGCAAGGTGTGGAATTTGTTATACCTTAGCCCTTTTAGTTTTAATCACTATAAAGGAGAGCAGAGATCAAGCAAATATGGCCAAAAATCAATTTGCCAACTATACGTGAGAAGCATTCTCATCAGCATCCAGTGTCCCCTTTAAGGCCTTTATTTTGCCATAAGATACAAGCTACATCTAAAAATATCACCCTGATCAAATAATATCTTGTCAGTTCCCAGAAAGTTAATTAGTATAAGCAGGTTTGAAAGGCTTGTGACAAATTATATCAGATTCAGCGGCTTTGCCATAGCTTAGGGATTAGTGAATTGAAGCTAATGGACTGTACGTATACAGTACATGGAAGGATGAAGTGTGGATGCACATCCACCTGGGTGCTGGTGCACGAAAATGTGCCATCATTGTTTTGCTAAAGAGCTGTTGCGATTGAGTTTTTCACATGTACATTTTTGACAGTTTGAACTGTCCAAACTAATACCCATCCAGCCACATTATACGGGGGTACTGAGAGGTATAGGAGATCATGACAGACTGGAAACCACATCAAATTATACAGAAGCCATCTCGATGGACAGATTGCATTTGGGGTAAGTGGGAAAATATCTTTGTTTTTGGGTGAACTGTTCCTTTAATGTGCTTAGCAGTGGCAGCCAGCTTATTTGATGTTATTACTTGTTCCACTGTGCAAAGTAACCAAAGATCATCTCTGATCCTTCTTTAATTTTCTTATTGTGGTTGAAGTTCTTTTCTTTTAATATTTTTATCATTGTTCATGCTGTTTTTTATGACAACTTGTTACATTGTTGCATTGTTTTTTCCCTCACAGGATTACCAAAGTATTTAAAATTTGCTCAAAATGATTCCTGACAGTTTGGGTGTGTATTCCACTGTGGATGTCAGAAGGACCAACAATTATCAAGCCAGGACAGCCATTATTTCTCGCACCGTTCTCCTCGTTCTCATCATCATTCTCTTCATCTCTGAGAGAAAATGCAGGTGTGTGTGTGCGCCCACAGATGATGCACTGACTGAGACCCCTGCCTCCTCATGCCTGCCTGGGATCACGTCCCGTCCCCGTCTCTGTCTCCCACTCAGGATTGTTTAAATAAAGAAACCAGTCATACCACAGGAGGTGTGCTGTCCCTTTTTTTCTTCTTGGAAAAAAAATTCAGCTGTTACAACTGTTTTTCCCCTCAGCGTATGACTCATGTGAGGTCAACGTCCCCACCGTATCTGCTCGCCAACCAACCGCAGGTGGGGGACAGCTGACCTCAGACCAGCCCACACCACTGCACCTCTTTTCTGCTTTGAAGTCACTGCAAAAAATGTGACTGTTGCTCTACATTAGGTACAGTGAGCGTGCAATTCCTCATGCTGGGTCAAGTAGAAATTAAAATTGAATTTTATTGTTAGTTCTAATTGACACAGGTGCCACACAATGTTATCCATGTAGAATAATAAAATGAGTGGCAGGACATTTAGCCAATAAAAAGGAAGTATTCAAAGTCAGTGAAACGAAATATACTACTGATGATTGATATCTTAGCTGACAACATCAGAACTGTCCTGACACGATCAACCTCAGGCATTCGGTACTTCAAGTAGGACGAAACAAATAAGACCGATCATATTTAAAGTTGTATACATTTTACATTTTATGCTGATGATCTCATGCACAGCAACATACAAGTCCAAGTAAGCTGCAAACGAGGACCCTGTCTGTTTGCATGAATTCTGCTTTTCCGGGAGCATTTTATCAAAATGGGTTTTGCTCATGGGAGCAAGAGCAGTCATATGTGGCACTTTTTGTTCTAATAGAGCAGCTGGTCCCAGAACAGTAATCCTCCAGGGGAAGGCTCTGGCAGAGGGCCAGCTGTGCTTTGGTCTGTTGGCTCATTTAGTAGCTGGATTCAAAAAGCTACTAAGAGCTGACGTCACAGATCTGTTATACAAGAGTTAGACAAACTTGTCTTATGGGGACAGTTAAAAGGATGCTATTCTGATCGGATATCGCAGAGTCACATTTGTAAACAGTCTGAATATGCACTCTAATTGTTAGGGATCATTTCTCCTCCAATTTAGTGCAATTCAACATGTAAAAGTAAATGTATTCAAACCTGTTCAGTGGTTGATAAAGCAACCATTCTCAGTTGATTTATTCTAGAAATAATAGAGGGTTTTTTTTCTTTTCCAAAGAAAGTGGTGTTTCATTTTTTCATGGGAAAAAAATCACTTCCTCAAATTGTTGAATTAGCAGTAAACTGACATCAGCCCAATCCAGGTGTATTCTATGATTTCTGTCTATTTTTCTGCATTTTCTAAACACTGATAATCTGAAGAAATGTAAGAATTCCAGTCATTAATCCATTCTGCAGTTTTGCTTCTGTGCATCACTTTCTGCCCATCACATCAGAACTGGAATATGGTTTAATTGCAAAATATATTAAATGCACAAGTCTTGATTGATGTGGAGGCATACTGGAGAGATGCAGTGTTGACTTCTACACTGTAGTGACTGTATTTTGGCTGCGTCTTTGCTGGCTGTATCAGTGTATCGGGCGTTTTAAGCCAAAATCTGAAAGCCCTCTTCCTCTTGATAATGGTTTATCTGAAACTTTTATTTCCCTATTTTAATATAAATACATCATGATCTCCAGTTATTAAAAGTGTGAACTCAGCCTACGATTACAGAGAGTCTCCAGAATTTACTATAGGTCTTGTGTAATGTACGCCTGGCACTTTAGACAGCAGAAACAAACAAAATTGGGGCTACTATCACCACGCCACCTCTTCTTGTACTATATTGCAGCTTGATGTAGGTTAATGGAACAAACTAAATTTATCTCTGACCCAACTCGGTTACACTGAGTACTAAACTGAAGCCTTTAGGATAGTCTTGTCAAATGGACTTGAACCAAATGATGCTGAGGGGAAAACAGAGGAGAAAAGAAGAGAGCAGAGTAGAAATTATCAGAGCACAGAAGAGTCTTGCATTATCAAACATAAAATTAAAGAAAACAACTCAGCAAAGAACAGAAAACAGATGCAGGTAGGCCAAAATAAAATCTAAGGCAATGAAATGAGTGAATGCAGAATTAGATTTCATAATATGATATAATATAATATAATATATAAGACCATGAGTACCATGCACTAATTATCTACAGTCACACAAAATATCCTTGTTTTCCTTCTCACAATTGACATAATACACTAAAATAAGCATGAAGTAAGCTTGCCTAACATTTTTAACAGGGATGGATAACAACGTATTCATGGAATTACATTTTGCTATATATCATAACATTTATAGCCGAATCTAATTTGTAATTCCTGTCCCTGGGTGAATTAAAAACAACCTACAAAGTCAAGGGGGGGAGCACAAATGACAGAAGAATACAGAGTCAGCTATGGCTGCATGATTGATTACTCCTCAGAAGCAGTTTCATTTGACTTTTAAAACAGTCCATGTTGTGCTCATCTTCGAGCTGTGTTGGCAAAGAATTCCCGATCATCGCCCCCGAACCAAAACCTGCCTGACCATCAGAGAGTAGGACCTCTACTGGCTGGACCACAATTGGAAAGAGGTTTCATCATATTACAGAGGACTTGGTTAGTCTGATTGTGTAAACATTAATGGGTTAACTTGACATGAGTAACGTAGTCGTCAAAACTCAACATGTTCTGTTTATTTAGGATGTGAGAGTGGTGAAATCTAATTGGCTTCCTGTCTAAAATCTTTAATGCTCAATTATAAATAATTTTTAAGGGTTTTGTGACAATAGAGTGAGCTTGGGACCATGAAGTTACACGATATTTCCAATAAGAAAAAATTACCAAATGCATAAAAATATTTGCTGCACGGAATGGTAAACAGTCTCTCATATGTCTCAGTGCAAATAAATGTGCCTTTGAAACTCTGCACACTTTTTCCACATTTTCCAAATGTTAAATGAGAGTTTGAGGTTAAGCCCAGGTATTTCACCTCTGTGACCTCTTTGATCTGGTTGTCCATTTACACTTCTTGGATGAGAAGGAGATGGAAAACGTTTTTTTTTTTCTTTTCTTTTTATTTTTTTCATTAGCCATTAAACATGAAGTTTGAAGCCAGTCTGCTAGTGATTTCAAACGTTCATTTAGTTTCACACAAACAGATCTGACGGTTCTCCTGGATACAAACACGACCACATTGTCAGTGTACGTCTGGATACCAGCTCCTTTACAGAAATCAGGACCATCATTTATATCGAGAGTGAAAAGTATAGATCCCTGCAGAATTCTTGTTTTGGTTCCCAATAACAGGGATTCTTTTTTAATCATTAATTACAACACATTGTGCACGATTGCAGAGATATGACTTGAATCACTGTAGCTGTATCAGAGAAGTTTAGTTTAGAAAGTTTGGTAATAAGGATTTTGTGATTAACACTGCCAAAGGCCTTTTTTAAATCCAGAATAACTGCTCCCACAATGTTTCCTTTTTCACATTTAAGTTGTTCAATGAAGCAATTAACACTTTCAGTAGAAAGGTTCGAACAAAAACCAAAATGAAGAGGATATAGTTATTCTTTTCCAGGTGACTCTGTAAGTGTATTGCTACCACTTTTTCAGGTCTTTGGAGAAGACAGGGAGAATACTAATAGGCCTATAATTACACACCACATCAGCAGCTCCAGTTTCCACCCATCAGGGAACTTCCTACATGTGATAAAAATGTTGATTAAATGTGTGAGTGGATCTACCAAAGTGGTGTCTGGAAATCTCCTAAACATACTGTTACTGCTGCTTGAATAAATTTCAAGAAGTCTGCTTGGTTTAAAAAAAGAAAAGAAAAGCTAAATTCCAACACAGATTGATTGATTGATCAATAAGCTGACTCATTTGCATCGTGTTAAGATGCTGAGTTTGCAGCAGCACATGCATGTATCGGCTCTAAATGTCCTTGCGGATATGGTAACATCCTTTGTGTCATCTTATAAAGTCACAGAGACCTGATCTTTTATCTAAATTCTCTATGACAGGCTATTCTTGTTTCTATAGGAACAGTTGTGTTAATCAATAATGAGTTTAAAGTCACCTTGACATACTTAATGCTTTATTTGTTTGTTTCTATGGTATCATTATGATTTTTAGTATACGGATTTTTAATTTTAATGTAATCTTTGTACAGGAGCCTATGCATTTAAAATGAATAAGATGCCTCATAAATGGTTTAGATTTACTGTGATAGTTGCAGTTAGTCCAATCGCTGTTTGTCATATGGTAGGTCAATGTTAGGTTAATTACTTTTAATTTCCTAGCGCGTGCGCGTTTCTGTGTGATCCCCTCTCCTCCTGTGCGAGTCTGTGTACACGTGCGTGTGGGACTGCGCGTGTGCACGTGCAGCTTTTGCGCTTGCACGTTTGGGAGCCCTCCTGCTGGATAGTTTCCTCCTGAAGCGCTGGGAGCTCAGACTGAGCCCGGCTGTTCAGAGAGAGAGGGAAAGAGAGAGAGAGAGGGAGAGAGAGAGAGGAGTTGGACTGCAACCACAGTGGGTTGAAAAAAAAAAAGCGAAGATAATGAAAAAGTAAAACCGTGTTCTTGGCTGCATCCCTCACCTGAAGTTTGATATACAACCACCAGCGAAATAGTGCTCCATGAGCGGAAAAACAGCCAAACCCAAGGAGGATAAAGACCATGCCGCCAAAGGTGAGTGATAATTAAGCAGTGTGACGGAGATGTAATGAGAGAGAGGGGTGTAGTTGTAATCTTACGCGTAGCCTATTTTAACCAGGACTCTTATGGAAATGGGAAGAAAAGTGATATCTGGCTACATCGTTTTATCAATGTGCTGACATCAGCATGGTTTGGCCACTTATTCCCATTGTCCCCACACAGTGCAAAACACACATGTATGTGAAAATGTGTTCAAAATGCACAAAATCGCCCAAACTTGTACATGTAGATTGCTCTGATTTGGAGTGTATGTCTAAACATATTTGTAACTGTTGTTTTTTTTTCCATGTGGGTCTTGCAGCTTGCGGGGTTTATCAGTAAGAGATGGGAGGAGAAGAGAGCAGAGTGTGAACCCTGCATGTTGTATGTGTGTGTGCGTGTGTGTGTGTGTGTGTGCGTGCGTGCGTGTGTGTGTTTATCTCACTATCTGTCCTGGATTATGCATCATACATGTGTCGATCTGGTAGTATTGTTGGAATATTGTAGCGTACTGATGTCTTTGTGGCTCTCACTTAATTCCAGTGCGCGCGCACACATATTATTCATTTCCCCCCCTCTGGACAGCAATAAAATCGACGCGCGATACACCGCAATGGAAACTGGGAAACTACATTGCCATGGAGACAAAAAAGGGAGTTGCCCGCAAGCTGTGATCATGCATACATTAGAGGCCCATGCTCATTCATAATATCATATGAGGAAGGAGGGATTAGATGCTGCCTATAGGGATTTTCTTTAAAGTGCTGCGAGATTAAGACAATTGTCCATGTCAACACAATAGTAATTATAAAAATACGAACAGTCTATATGGACAGGCCTAAATGTTTAATAATTGAACCAGGCATGTAATGGAAGATTAAACCCACATGAATGCAGTTTAAATGGGTTTAATCTGACATAAATATTCATGGCCTAAATTCATAGAATGCATCATACAGTAATAAATACAGGCCTGTTATTATTATATAGTGTTAAATTGATGTAATATGAAACATGATTCCTTCTTTTATAATGAAGAATAAATAATTTTTTATGACTATATAATCAATTTTTGTTCACATTGGTGGTTTGCATTAAGATGATCACCAGCTTGTAGTTGTAGTTTAGTCCCATTTTCATTCACACCTACAGTACAGACCTGATTATAACTACAGTATGAGCTTAATTGACTGGGTGGCACTAAGAGGTTCCCTGGCCTATAAAGGACAAAAAAACGTTGAATATCTTATTAGTTTCAGGTTTTTGATTCTGTTTCTGAGCAAATATTCAAGCTATGGTAAAGCAGTGCAGTTACAGTGTATTGGCAGATTGATAGCCATTAACTTGCTCATCAGCTTAACGCAAAGAGACACAAGACATCAGCAAAGTTTGTCACTGAAAAAGCTCTGGGCTACATCTTTGGTTTTAAAATCTTCAGTGATGACTGTCTATCTCTGTCTGTGGTGGATAAACCTGCGGGGTTAAATGTCACTTCATGCTGCTCTGTGTATTAATAGTAGTTTCCAGGATTAAGTTGGGGAGGGACAGGAAGTCATTAACATCTTGTTCCTACGAGGTCAAGCAAAGGAACACAGGCTTATATCAAGCTTATATCTGTGTGTGTTTATGGCACGTATGAGTGTGTGTGGCCTTGCTTGACTGTATGCTTGTGTTTGTCATGACAGTTTAAATACACAAAAGGACAGGATTCATTATAGATAGAGACGCTGTTGTTAATTAACCCTGATCTGGACACAGCAACAGGCCAGCGTAAAAATGACGTAATTAAAGCCTACCCAGTATATTGGTGAAGCAGTGACTTATCACACATATAGAAGTAATGGCATATGTAATTAGCACCAATAATACACTGCTGGAATTAAGAAAAAAAATTACAAACTGCACCTACAATTACTGGTCAGTTTCTTATTTGAAATTATACAATTGTGATCTTATGAGTGTTGTGATTATGATTTACATAATCATTACATAATCCTAACAATTATAATGTCTCAAAATAATTATATAAGGCAGGATAGTGCGTCTCTATTAGAAGGCAAAATTCCATAGATATTTCTTCAATATTTCAGTTATTGACACTCCATATTTTCCCCACCCCCCATCCCTCGAGTCGTCCCTAATAATAACTTACAGAACAGAATGTCTCTGGCTGACAGAGTCATTCCTGTGTTTTACGGCCTCTGGCTGTGAAACATAGGATGAGATTACACTGTACATGAGAGACATGTCCAAAAGGAAGAGCGAGTGGACGAGTGCCATCATAGGACACCAATAAAGAACTGCGTGGCTGATGAATGTATGAAGAAAAAAAAAATGAACAGATTTTTGGAACATTTCATGACAAATGTTTTGTATTTGGGTTCCAGCTGCTGGTGACGCCCCTGTTCACGCTCTGCCCTGCCCTCTAGATCACAGCGTAGATCTACGTCGCCATAAACTAGGACTCTTGGCTGTTTTAAAGTCTAGATAAAAATAGAGATGTGACTGAGCTTTTGCCATAGCAGCCTCTTGACTCTGCAGCCGGCCTGTAGTCAGCCCTCCGCTGAACGTAGGTCAGGTCAGATAAAACCAAGACCTGGTTTTGAAATTTTTATGACCCGCCACCATAGTACATGGTACGTGGGACATTATGTTGTCATAGAAGCACCTGTGTGTCTAGACACATTCTTGTAAGCACAATAACTCAAGAACAATAACAGAAACTTAATACTTACACCACAGGCTCTTCTTCTAGAGTAGATGATCTCATTAGCTCTTTGCTTCACACTTTTCATATTAATGAGGAGGCACTTTTCTTAGAACTGCTGTAACTCCTTGTTGGTTTAAGATACAGAATTCATATTAATACTGTCCATATGTTATATTAAGAAAAGTATGCTGATGTAGGAAAATTTACTTTAATTAATACAATAATGAACTTAAGCAATGGCTTAATTACCATAACTTGTTCTGTTTAATAAATTATGGTGATTATGGCAGGACATTAGGCAGCAAGTGCCATTTGCTATTCTTTGTTTTTCTTCATGGCTACTCATGATAATGTTTTCCTTTTTCAAACACCACTGTTATTATTTTTTTACTTTTTTTGTGCTCCTGCTTGGAAAACAGATATTCTAATAATGATTCTAGGTATTCTAAAAATGCTAATGCTAATTCTAATATTAGTTCTAAGAGGTGGCATCATTACTGTGTCAGTGGCAGCTATTTGTACACCTTTGGACTGGATGCTAGCCCATTGCCGGACCTTGCAGCCAATAATACACTGCTGGACGTTCAATATAACTCCAGTGATCACTGTCAACACCATTCATGTCTTTCAGCTGACTGTAAATTGTTGTGATGATGGATCCAACAGTGCAGAAAGCCAGCCGGGCCATTAAGAAGAGTGGACTCTGTATTTAGATATCAAGGATGGCAGACTGCAAGGCGAACGGGACGTGAAGGTGAAAGGCGGGGCGAAGAACATTCTCGCTGCTAGGCTGAAAGTTTCTGCCACAAGGTCAAACAAGTTACAAGGAAGCCACAGGCTGCGAAGCAAATAGGTTATGGGATTAGGATGAAGAGGGTGCTTCTGGCTCTGAGGTTAAAAAGGTTTAGAGGCAGCAGGGTGAACAGGCAATGAGGTTAACGTGCTACTAGGCTGCTGCACAGCCACGTTTAACGCTTGTCCAGTTTGGTTGTGTGTTCGAACATTGTTGTTGATGAGAAAGCTGTCACACTGAGCATCTGGCAACCAGACACCAACAAACTTCCACCTCAGAGATACCAGATGGTCTTCCTGGGTCTATCATTACCCATTCACCCGTTTAAACACCCCAATACACACACATGCACACACGCACACACAAACCATGGCAAAGGCCATTTTAAGCAAATTAACCAAAGATGTCACTCCAACTGCTTCTGTTATCTGGTAATGTGGCGCCATCTAGTGGTGAATTTACTGAATCACTGCTACAGAGGAGGAGTGGTGAACCTAGGGGGAAAAACAACATGAATCCTTCCCAAGAAGGTTGTAATGAAGCCAACAAATGTTCTCAGAGCAGATGACCTCTGGGGCTAAATTTTATTTGCAGTAGCAGCTGGTCTGACACAGCATCCATATTTCAAGAGCTCACATCATAACCTAAATTTTAATCAGGGCATGAAATTAACTTAAAAAAAAAAAAATGTGTCCGTGGTGGCTGGTGGCTACAGATTTTCACCAGACACTTGTAGCTGCCACGTTAGTTTTCAGAATAGACTAAAATGATCGATGCACACTGGCTACCTGCCCAGGACGGTAGAATCACACAGTTGGGAACCTTTGCCAAAAAGTACCATTTCTTTACTCCTGGCTTGCTATTTCAAGACATGGCTACAAGACTATTTTGAGTGGAACTGTAGGTGCAGTCAAAGATCATTGTTTTTCACACTCTCTTTTCCTTTGTGACATTCATATCTTTTGATTTTTCCAGGTGTGTCACAGGCTTGTAAAAGTATTACCATCTGTTTCTCAGCACCAGCAATACTGAGGAAACTGCAACGTGGCGGCTATTTAATTTAATTGGCCTAATGAGTGAAATGAAGAAAGAATGACAGAAAGAAAGAAACCAAAGATGGGTATCAAATGACACAGTAAATCCATCTCTTTGGTCTAAACAAATTATTTCCTGATCACAGGAAGCCACAGGACAAAGATGCAATTAGATTTGCAAGAATTACAATATATTTGTCTGTCTGGAAAGATTTCCTTCTGCAATCTCCCTTGATTTTGGAGAATCAGGTTGAGAGCCACGCAGTTTACTTCTCACTTAACTTTCATAGTTTTTTTTTTTTTTACCTTTAATTATGCATTTGCTGAGCGTGCATACTCTTCCTCAGCCACGTCCTGCTTCACAATGTGCAACACTTTTAATAGGCTACTTTACTATATGCGGCAACGGACACTCTGGACAAACAGCAATACCTTTTGCATTGTCCTTGTGCATGGACACTGTTGTGTATTACAGTCTACTTCACAGGAAGCACTGTAACAGCACAACATTATAATGGGCTGATAATATACAGTTATGGGTTGCCGTCTGTGTAATCCTGGACTGGCGGCTCAGGTTTGCTCTCAGACTGGTCACTATATAATGTGCAGTGAGGATGTGCATTGAGGATAGCCCACAGACCCCACAGAGAAAAATGCTGCAAAGCCATTAGGTGTGTGTGTGTGTGTGTGTGTGTGTGTGTGTGGGATTATGAAAAGTGAGGCCATTTAGCTGTTCCTCACTTTTCTTTTTCAGTGGGCCTAGTTTGGTAAGGTCTTAGATTTGGGCTTCAAATTAGAGTATGATTAGAATTAGTGGGGTAAAAGTCCACAATGCAAAATTCCCTGGGGTCGACCCAACGTCATTTAATGAGGACCGTTTAGACTCAATTGACGAAAAAAGGTGAAATAAGCACGATTTTTGTCAGTCAGGTTATGAGATTATGGTCGTTTTGGGGTTAAGGTTTGTGTTTAGAAAATGCATGTAGTAGTAATGTAAAGTTCTTACAAGTATAATAATACAAGCCTCTGTGTGTGGCCTGTGTGTGTTCTGCCTCTGCTACTGAACTTTTGAACTTTTGATTTGGTGGGGTGAAGGAGGGACTGGCTGATCCAGGCCTAGTTATTACAGCTGTGTGGCCTCCCTGCACGCTGTCTCAGTCAGAGCGCAATCAACTTCAGCAGATCACTCGCAGACTCCTGACCTCCTGACTAGATCCCTGGATGTGGGAATAGGCTCCTGGCTCCCTGTCAGTGACGGCGGATTGTGCCAGATCAGCGGGGCCTCGAGATGAATCATTAATGACCGGTTCTAACGGCTTAATGGCCTCTAATGTTCTGTAATGATCTCCCGCCAACGCCACGTGCACAGCCTTAATGGATCCAATGCCGTGGAGAATTGTCTCGGTTTGAACTTCGATAATTCCTTCTTTTCACTGAGCATCACACAACGGGAAGTGCGAAAACCATGAGCAAAAGGCTCCAGAGCTCAGCGAGCGCAACATGAGTTTTCCTCTCCGCCGATCGACCTCAGGTAGGACCGGGGATGATTATCTGAAATGATAAGACGTCCTGAGCTTGAAACTACAAAACTCTGTGTGATCCTTATTATTAGTCTTTCTTATCGTTTTAATCAAAATATAGGTATTCGCATGTTCATATCATATTCACGGTGGTTATTTTATGCTTGTGTGGTGTTTTTATATTTTTCAAAGAACCTTTTAGGGATAAATATTTAATAAGAGAAAGTAGCCAACGTAACAGTTTTACCTGCTGGGATGTCAAATCTTTGATGCTCAGCAAATCAGGACCGCACAGGACTGCCTACACCTTATAGGCTCAGGCTCAGGATTTGGTTCGGCCTCATATTTTTTGAATTAGGCTACAAATAGCAACACAGCTTTAAGTCTCCTGATGTTTTGAGAAATTTATCTTAGGGTTGGAAAAAGCAAAAAGACATAAGGGACAATGAGGTCACCAAGGCAGTATTGAGTGCCAAAGACGCCTCAAAGTTTCTATGATATGATATTATTACTAGTGATTTTTTGTAATGGGTACATTTTGTTTCCGGTTTTATAATGTTTAGATAATTCATTTCCAGTATTATGAACCTCTACCCATAAAATAAGTCTATAATTTTATATGAAGAATATAAAGTTTTACATCGTTTTACAACATCTAAAAACTTGGGTGCTGTCCGCGGTGCTGAAATGAGTGCAGGACGCGCCCATCTTATGAATTGCCTCAGTAGTTAAAAAATGGTCGGGACAAAATATGGTTTTATCAGACAACTGCTCAGCTGTAACTTCCTGCTTACTGTATGCCCAGATTAGCTGAGGTTTCTAGTAAAGAGCCTTAGCATAATATCTCTCTGCCGCATCCAGTGCAGCCTTCGGTACAAATTGCAGTATAAGCATTTCAGGATCTTGATTCGGTCGTGATCAAACTCATGTCCCCACATGTATAAATTTGCGTAGAAAAAAACCGCCCAGTGAACAAAAAGGCCAGTTTGTTTACGTAAATGAGTGCATTTGCAGATAAATGCCATTCTTGGAATAAATAAATAAATAAATGAACCGATTGTTGCATGTAATGCTTCATGTAACATGCAAAAGTTTGTTGCAAAAGCCAGCATAGTGTGTGCATTCGTCTACTGGAATGATTTTTACTGTCTCCTGGAAGAAAAAAAAACGTGCTTTGTGAGGATGAATACAGTTGGAGGCATCATCTGTTTTTCAATGAACTCTTCAAATAAAACTGCAAGCAATAAAAAGCCTAAATATCGGGACTGTGAAAAGACTAAGGCCGTTTTTTATTCTCCCTCTTCTTCTATTTTGATAAGCGTGGATGACACTGTCGGGGCTGTATCGGTTTAACATGATTTAACACCAACGGCTTTAGAGACCCGGAATCAAAAGCTAAGTCTCCTCTTGTGAGTTGGCCTCATCTCTGTAGTGTGAAATCCATATCAGCCTCCACTGTATAGTAGATGAGTCAACACATGCAAAAAGAGAGGGAGAGAGAGAGAAAAAGAGACACTTTCGCTCAATGTCCCAGTGCTAATGCTTTTGACGGGATGCCCATACCAACTAAAAGCTTCAGTGGCTTGTTGAAAAGTGTTTAACCCTCTTGTGATTTGCCCACTTCCACTCGCGCGGCTCTCTGCTGCTAAGATTGTCTTGCTCTTGTGCAGAGTCGAGGACACTCCGGATGGCACTGAGAATAACACATCGCACTGTTTTATTTGCTGCAGTATTTACTACATCGTAATTGCCGTACACGAACCCTGTCACCCTTCTCCCTCCACCCCTGTCTCTTTTGTTCTCCTCTTGAAGTCCTTGAGCGCTGCCGGGGGCGCCACTGAGCTCCAGGCAAACCTCAGGAATGTCACTTGTGATACTGAAAATCAGATCAGATGGGCCTACTCACATTTTGGCAAAAGTTTGTTCTCTGTTGCTTTTCACTTCAAACTTAAAGCCATGGAAAGCACACAGAATAGAATAGAATAGAATAGAATAGAATAGAATGGTGCTTTTCCTTGTCCTCAGATGGTGGTTTAAGGTTTAGGGGTGCAGTTTTAATTTTTGTAATCTGGCTATTGTTTTTCATCATATGGGCATTGAAATTCTTTGAGACTGCAACAAATTATGGGCTATTATTTTAAACTAGACTTTACTTGAATAGAACAGAATAGAATAGAATTGCATAGCTGGTTCTGCCTGTCTCTTGTTTATCCTGTCTGTGACTCAGTTGCCTCTGAGCTAAGATAATGTATCATATTTAATTGTCTTGCGGTGAATAACCATCTGGAGATCCACTTGTGATTCCTGTCATAAAGCAGCCTATAACCACTTCTGGGAAGTCCATCCCAGGGGTTTTCAAACTTTTGCATCCCCAAGTTGACTTTTACGAAGCAGCAACCACCATTAGAAGTGATTTTGCCCTTGTGACCCTAATATGAAAAGACATTTTGTGCTAAGTATTAAATTGTTTAAATGTCATGTGTCATAAAGTGGTGAGATATAATCATTCAAACATTATTTTGCATTGTAACAGTTTCTAATGAATTACATTATAGTGAAACAAAATAATTCCAAATTTTGCTGAGGGCCCCCTGGAAGCCTCTCAAGGACCCCATTTTGAAAACCAGTGGTCTATACAAAATCAACTTGGGTATTTACAAGTGTCTTACCTGAACTGAAGGCCTTGCTGTAAAGGTGTGATTAAACTCTTTCAGTTGTGGCCAGGTTGCCATTTCCTCTTACAGCTGTGATGTGACCAGGCACTGTTTCTGGCTTCTGTCCATGCTGGGGGAGAACAATCCGTCACCTCCTCTCCCTCCCACCGGCTCACTCTCATATTGGACTACAGCTCTCTGTGTTTGCTGAGGGCAAACCAAGTTACACAGGACTCCTCTTCAGTCTTGTAATTTACTGCTCACCACATCCTCCTCCTCCTCCTCCTCTCCGGTCATCGATTTTACTGCCTACCTTTTTCCAACCAACGTTGTGATGTGGGAGCAGCAGCGTGCTTTTCCGCTGCCTGCTGCGCTGTGCCAGGTGCTGCAGGTCGACCTCGGGGTGCACGTGCCGGCCAGATGTGCTGCTCCGTCCGCCGCCATCCTCCGTCCTGGTGCATGCGGGTCGGGCTTGCAGTTGCCATGCCGCCGCCTGCAGCTGTATCTTGCTCTGCCAGCTGTGCATCTGTTCTCCCTTGGGAGCGGGAGGCAGCAGGCACAGGCCAACATGCATGAAGTGGTCGCATTACCGGAGGCTGCGCGCGCCTCGGCTCGGGTGCCAGTTCATGTAGGCAACATCTACAGATAGCAGTGCATACGGCTCATCCAGACAGCGCACTGTCTCCCCTCTCTCCTCCTCCTTGCACGCTGCAGCTCTTCAGCAGTGGTGAACCTCTGCACCAAAATAAGACGAGAGCCCCTCCTCTCTCCCTCGCTCTCCCGCTCTCTCTCACACACTTAATATGTCTCTCTCTTACATCCCTTTTCCATCGTTCCCCCTCTCATTCATTCACCTGTCTGCCTCCCCCTCTCCCTCTTCATCTTAGCCCGCTTTGTTTATTGTTCTCACTCCTCCTCAAATGTAATTTCTCTCTTTCTCCTCTCTCCTCTCTCTCTCTCTCTCGCACCTCCTCCATCTCTTTCTCACACTCAATATGTCTCTCACTGTGTTTTGCCTATCTTCCATTATTCTCTCACTCAATCATCTCTGTTTCATTCTTTTTCTTATTTATCTCTGCATATTTTCCTCATGCCCCCTCCTATTTAATAATCTTTCTCTTCCCCTTCTCTCTCACACTCAATGTCATTTTCTCTCCTCCTCCCCTTCCATTATTCCTGTTCTCATTTATCCACCTGTCTCTCTCTGTTTTGCTCTTATTCCTCCAGTTGTTTTGCTCGCCCCTCCTCCTCCTCCTATTTAATCTCT